>JBBBDQ010001271.1:4617500-4847500 GCA_037127315.1 Ascarosepion bandense | reverse complement strand
GATGTTATTAATCTGGAGGAGGCAATCCCAGCCTTGAGTGGATGGGTTCCTTTGGGAGCTATGAAATACTGTGCTAGTATGAACTTACAAGTCATTGTGACTGAGGGTTTGAGAGTCCTGGCCTTGTTCAGATCACTGTCACATGCTAGATAATGCACTCCCTCTCAGAAACTGTAACTAAGGTCTGCTCAGCATAGTTGCAGTATGAGCCACAGGTGGGCTCTCTGAGTGTTGAACAAATACAAATGTGTCTAAGCAGACGTCTGCAATGGGGATTAGCTAGCTGCTCTAGTAAACAGTCATCTTTGGATATGAGTGGCCAGTCATACATATATATATATTACAATCACAAACTGATTCTTACCAACAGTAAATACAAAGGAAGCACTTAACTTTCTGACTATTATTGGAATGCTATTGAATATAGAAAGGATATGACTAACATTTCATAGACAATACTGGCCAAAGAAAAAATTTATAATAAATTCTGTTCTACCATCTATTTGCTTGCTAGGTAAGTTATGCATTATTTTTCTTTATCCTGCTTGCCTCCAATCTCTCCTGTGAGTATCAAATTTTCCAGACTCTGTCTCCTTCTTATGTATCCTAGAAAGTTCAACTCTCTATTTCTGATGTTAAGTATAATTGTCTATTCTGTTTCCATTTTCTCTAAAACTTTATCATTGCTCACATTTATCATTGTTCATGGTATTCTCAGTATCCATCTGCATAAACACATTTTTGCTGCTTCACCCTGTCCATACTTCTCCATTACTTCTTGAACAGAATTAGAAGCTTCTTTTAAGCTTTAATAGTAGTGCTGTGATAAGTTTTATGATACGTGGATGGCGTAAATGCCTCTTCATACTCTTCATAGCTTGCAATGTGGATGGTTACAACGCCTCTTCATATTTTTTATCGCTTGTAAATTTTAATGCCTCCAAAATAAAACTGCTCTCCTTTAATCACCATGAAGAAGCTTCCTGCCTGCTATAAATATGGCTAATGCTAGTCTCCCGGAGAGCTACACATGATGTAATGATTAGCAAGCTTATCTCGCTATGAACCTATTACAACTGAGTAGTGAGTCTGATCCTCATTGGGTGCCTCATACTATTGGACTTGTGCCACATTTACGCAGTGCTTAGAAAATTTACTCCTGGAGAGAAACATACTGCACCCCCTTGGTCTCACTTTTTCAACTGACTTTACATTAAATCAGTAGCTACATCTACTGCAAGGAAAGTGGGGCCACTATATCATTCGAGAAAGTTTTTCTCATCAGAGTCTATCTTGCACACTTATAAATCTACCACATGTCTGTGCTTTGAATACTGTTGCCATATCTGGTCTGGTGCTCATACTATTCATCTTAGGGTTCTTGACAAAATCTAAAAAGAGTCTGCAATATAACTGATCCTGACTTAGCATCTTAACTTCAGTCACTTTCTCATTAATGTGAAATGGCTTCCCTCTGTCTTTTTTTACAAATACTTTCATTGCAACTGCTCTAACATACTTTATTCCCTGGTGTCCCAACCACATGAATTTAAGTTTTGCTACGAAATTAACTCCCAAGTTCCACGCTTTTATCATTTCTGCTCCAAATATTTATTTTCTCATGTTTCCCACCTGTGGGGCTCCTCCCATTTACTCCCTGATCACTACAATCTTAAAAAATCTAAATGCAACATCAATCACTATTTGCTGTCTTCTTGAATCCCATTCATCTTTTGTCCTTTCCTCAATACCTTCTATATATTGTCTTCTCTCTCACTTTCTCTCTCTGTAACTCCTGCTTACTAGTGGCATTTCCACTTTGCTTTGGGTGAAATAATTAAAAAAAAGGTGAAGATGTTATGTATATAAAAAATAAAATCAAGTAAATCTTTGAATATAATTAGCTTAAAGATATTTAATTCACTTCAAATTTGATTTAGCCTTGGATCGTTATCATGTAACATGTGCCAAATGCACTCTTCTTTTGGAGTAACTTAAATTAAATTAATGTTTTGCACACATGTTTAATAAAAGCCTGAGTGTTAATTGTTTAACTTATCACAAAACCATCAATGTTTTTAGAATCTTATTAAAGAAGCTTTTTGCTGCAAAAAATAGATTCTTAAATAATTAATTTTTGAACAAGGACAATTGTAAATTTTTGTTTTTGGAAACAAAAATGAAAAAGGCAAGCAAAATTCCACTAGTCTAGCAACATAAATTACTCATTGTATTTAAGGAATTATAAAATTCACTGTCCTATCATTTAGAAAATAATATTTTTATACTATTTACATTATTTGCACTATTGTTCTTATCTTGGTAGCTATTTGTATGATGTTTCAGCCGTTGCACACTCTGTCTTTCTTCAGGTACTAGGAATTTTGAACTGAACCCTTTCTTACAATCACTGGAGTATAACATTCTCATTCCTTGTGCAAAGCCTCTTTTGGTAGTCATGAGTTATCCCCCTCTAACCTAATCCTCTAAGTTACTTGTTCACCACTGCTGTAGCCTGATATTAAACTCACAACTCTTTGGGTCAAGTCACTGGAACTAACCAATGTCTACATCCACTGAACCATGTGTCCTTAAATTCCTAGCACCTGAAGAAGGCCAGACCATGAATAGTGCAAATACCACCTCATCTCAGAAATATAGACAAATACAATATTTTTATCTCAAGAATAGAAAGATTTTTCACTATTTTCACAATCACACAAAATCAACATTACATTCTAAACAAGAAAATTAATTTCTACCTAAACTTTTAAATGAGGAGTTATCATTATTTACATTTAAACTAATGTCTTTAACTTTGTTGTTATTATCACAATGTTTTGATCATTGTTCTCTCCAAACTGTTCAGTTATCTGACAATCAAGATAACTTTCAGGAACCTTTGAATAGAGCATTTTATTTAATCTGTAGGTTAGATTATTTAGTTTGCTTGCCCTGCTTCCATTGAATCCAAGTCTGTACTGTAACTCAGGATTGAACTCACAATTACTAATATCACTAAATTCATGAATGAACATTTTAATTCTTGTGGCTTTTGTCTAACAGGATATTTATTAGCTTAGTAGATTAAAGCATTGATACTAAAATGCAAGATGGATAGTAGAAGAAGAACACATCGCCCCATAGATTAAAATAAAAGGTTCAGTTCTAAATTTTCTAAAAGTTACTCAGATTAACAGATATCTCAGTTAATTACCACATGTGATACATGATTGGACAATCATGACTCTTTTGAGACATGGCTGACTAGGTGGAGGATTTTAGTAGGTCGCTATTTCTTTCTGCGGTAGACTAGTTGCCAACTACTATAGAACCCACTATGTCCGGCTATTCAACTCATAGCTGAAGGGAGATGAGATAGATTTATATCTTTCCTAAAGGTTTTTGTGCATAAGTGAATGCAACAAATTCAAATGGAATTTGAACTCAGCTCTCTGATTTCTCATTCTGAGCTGATATCCACTGTGCCAAAATGCACATCCAGCCTAAGTACACCTTATTTAAATTATGCATATAGGAGCAATGGATTGCATGAGTTTCTGCTTATAACATTGATTATTTTTAAGTCAATGCTATGGGCGTACATTCAAATCTGGGAATATTTCTCTGAAATGTGGTAATAACAACAATATTGAGACATTAATCCAACAGTAATTGTCCAAAATTATAAAATAAAAATTTAGAAAAAATATATTTCAACAAAAAAATGTTCAAAGCATAAATGAAAAAGTAGAAATTCAGGCTCAGTCAATCAGTTCAGTGTTATATGTGATACATGCTTGCGTGATCATGTCTCTTTTGAGCCATGATTGACTAGTTTGAATACTTTCTTGCAAATAGGTCACAATTTCTTTCTTCAATAGACTGATTGCCAACCAAGGTCATAGGATCCAGTCTGTCTTGATATTCAACCCATAGCTGGGAGGAGAAAAGATTGATTTTACTTTTCCATTTACATTTACATGTTAGGAAATAATACTGGATCCTGAATTCAGTCTATCTTTAATCTTATACACTAATCAGATTTTAGCCACTAGGTTTTTATGGGGTGGTATTACAAGCTTCACCCACTATGTTTTATTTTGTCTCACTGCATAGGAGGGCAGTATATACCACTCCTAGTTTCCTTCTCCTTAATGAGTTGCTAAATAAAAAAAAGTTCTCTCTGTCTCAGTATGTCAACTGTCTCAAAGAGAATTTAAATTCTATTTTATGTACTGTTAACCATTCCGCTACCCATACTTTTATTCTAAATAATCTTCTAGGACTTTTAAGGTTGGGGCTCTCCATAATTTTCAGGCTTTTGTTAGTCTAAGCAACTTTTGACCTTTTACTATACCACTTTGTTTTTGTTTTGCTATTCATTTCCTCACATTCATTTGTAGATTACTCACTGTTTCCCTCTTCTCATCTTACTTTCAGTATGTCCTGCGGTTATTAAAACCTCCAAACCCCTTTTCCTCATTTTGTATTCCAGAAGTTTCAGCTGTATCTTTCTGAGTATAAGTATCAGTTTCCTTGTAGTTCATGTTTTCTTAAAAACTTCCTTGTTGCTTACATCTTCTGTTCATGATATTCTCAGCACTCATTGGTAGAACCACATCTCAATCACTTTAAGCCACTTCTTCATGTGTGAGAAGATTGTCCAGCATTCACTTATATATAGGAGATTAGATTTTACATAGCTGTATAGCATTCATTTGTTTGTTAATAATAAATTCTATTAATACTTTAACTAGTTTCTAAAAGGAATTATTCACTGTCCCAATGCACTTTCAGGTATATGTGAAGATTTTTTGTAGTCTGTGATAACAATAATTGGATAACAATTATAAAATAATTTTAATACGTATAGATAGATTAGCCTATCATCCAGTTCCCACTTTTCCCTAGTTTTCTGAAGAGAAGTAGAGGTTTATCCTTAATTTCTTGTTTAGGATTTTATTTTTCTAAAGTCTTCTCATTCTCTTTTACTTCTAGTAGCCCTTTGCATCATAGTACATATTTGCACATGATTTGATGTAACACATCACTCAATATGTTCCAGGCTTGATATGTAGATGGTGCCAATAATAAAAAATCTATATGATTTTCATGAAGTACTAACCTTCAAATGTCACATGACAAAATTTGGAACATAATCAGATTGTTAGTTTACAGGTTAGGTCACTTGTGCCTCCTCCACATGAATTTACTTGAGCAACTGGATTGGCAACAAGGTCCCACACTTTTACAGTTAAATCTACCAAATTAGCCAACGCTTCTACTCCATCAGTTTCTTTTCTTGTACTTCCCACCTGTGGAATTCCTTTTTGTATACTTACTTCTCTGATGGCTACAACCTCCAGAAATTTAATTGCAATGACCAATTCCCCATCTCTTATCCACTTGACTCCAGTCTGTCCTTTGGCTTTTCCACACCACCCTGTGGATTGTGTTCTTTTTCTTTCTCACTCTATCTTAGCAACTGTCATAACACTTGTATTCCCGTCCTTCTCTTGCCCTTTCTCTGACACCCCCTGTAACTGGTTCATCTTTCTCTTTACTCTCCTTCTGCTTAAACTCTTACTATTTTATGTAGCCCCTGAACATCAGTGATAGTACTGTCTTGCTTGGGGTGAAAAGATTAAAGAAAAAAATATTACAGTTATTTAAGTGAAGCTACTGTTGCAACTTTTGAAAACAATGGAAAAATCTGAATTTTGTGTGTTGATAAGAAATTGCTTTCTGATGGGAAAAATATACTGTTCAATGGCTTGATAAGTGTTATTCAGACTCTGCACCATCAGAAACAATGGTTAAAAAGTGGTATGCTGACTTTAAATGCAGTTGTACGAACACAAATAATCTTGAATGCTCATGTCGCCCAAAATCAGCAGTTGTCCTGAAAAACATCAAAAGAATCCAAAAACTCATTTTGGCTAATTGTAAATTGAAGTTGCATAAGATAACAGAGGAGTTGAACATATCAGAAAACAGTGTATTCACCATTTTGCATGAACATTTGTCAATGAGAAAGCTTTGTTCAAAGTGGGTTTTGCATTTGCTGACAGTCAACCAAAAACAACAATATATTGACAATTCAGTGTGTTGTTTGCAACCATTTTAACACAACAAGAAGGGGTTTATACATAAATATATAACAATGAACAAAACGTGGATCCACCACTTCCCTCTGGAGTCAAATCAGCAGTCAGCTGAGTGGACAGCTGTAGGTGAAAGACACCCAAAACAACCAAAGATGCAAACATCAGCAGGCAAAGGTTTGGCCTCCGGATTTTGAGATGCACATGGCATTTTGTTCATTGATTACTTTGAGAAAGAAAAAACCATCAATAGCAAATATTGTATAGCATTAATGCATTTGAAGGAAGAAACTGCTAAAAAACAGCCACAAATGAAGAAGAAAAAAGTGAAGTTTCACCAAGACAATGCACCATGCCACAAGTCGATTGCAATGATGGCAAAGCTGTATGAATTACACTTTGAGTTGCTTCCACATCTACCATATTCTCCACATCTGGTCCCCAACAACTACTGGCTGTTGGCAGACCTCAAAAGAATGCTCTAGGAAAAGAGATTTTGCTCCAGTGAAGAAGTGATATTGGAAACTGAGGCATATTTTGAGGCCAAAGACAAATTTTTCTACAAAAAAGGCATCAAATCGTTAGAGAAGTGTTGGAATAAGTATATAACCCTCTAGAAAGAGACTATGTTGATAAATAAAGTTGAATTTTGCCTAAAAGTTGTTGTTTTATGAGTTAAGCCTTGGATTTGTTGAGTGATGGGTAACATCTTAGTATATTTTAGTGGTAAAAAAACAGCAACAGATAGACTTTTTTGTTTTTAAAGACATTGTTTATCTCTTAATGATTTTTGTATCATTTCTTCCGAAGCTATGCAAAAAGATACTAAAAGGCATGATGTTACTGACTGCTATAGACAGTAGATAGTGACAATTATTTCAGCCTTTTTCTTTTTAAAACAAATCTTCTTCTGACAGATACAATGAAAACAATTGCCTTAGACAATGTCTCTCTTCAATATTCTAAATGCAATCATAATCTTTTGTCATCTTAATTATTATTGTTTTATTGTTTACTGTCATTGATAGTAGTTTTTTTACATAGTTTCTAACACTCAGGTTACTGAGTGTTCTAGTGCCTTTAATACCATGCTTAGAGATAAATGACTAAAAATACATGTATATTTAGTGGAAGGAAATAAAATGCAACAAACATTGGTTACAATTTTAGATTTTAATTCAATCCAATCTAGATGCCTAACTTAGCTAACTTCATTCAGCTTTCTATTTTTTGTTTCTAATATGAATGAAAAAATCAAGCAAAAATATAAAATAAAATTTAAACAGGTGATCCACAATTTCAATATAGATGTGCAAAAACTTATTTGAAAATTAGAAAAATCCATTTAATAATTCAAAAGTGAAACCATCTCAGTTGATTTTTTTGAAAAAATGAAAAACTTCCCTAAGAAGGAAGGTTTGGAGAGTGCAAGGGAAAACAGACAGTAATGACGAAGATTAATTAAAAGTGGAGCAAAATCCCAAAGAATAAAATTTCATTTTTGAATAATAAAGTGACCTTTTTTTTAGATTAAATGTTATAAAATATAACAAAACAATTGCTTGTGAGCTTGTGTCCCAAAATCTGCTTCAGTCATAATATTATTTTATATTTGTTTATATCTATTTGTTTACTAAATTAAAACAATGTTTCATAAATTTAATATATATATATGGGTGGGGGGGGATGTATAACAAAATAGAAAAATATTTTCTATGATGTGTTTTGTCATTTAGGACATCATCAGAAAAAAACGTATCACATAAAAACTTCTTTCACTTTGTTATACATTTTTCCACAAATATTGTTCTTATTAAGTTTATATATCATTATCTTATATATATATATATATATATATATATATATATAATACATGACTCCCTCATCTTATACCTGTGGGTTAAATAACAAGGCAGACTTAGCTTTCTTGTCTTTGAATTATGAATTCTACTTCTATTCTAACAGTTTTTTTTTGCACACTTTCTAACTGTGGAACTCTCTTCTGTTTTCTTACTTCTCTGATAACTACTAAGTTCAAAAACTTAAATCCTCTTTTATTGAACTGTGTTGATTTTCTTTTTAATAATTCTTTCACCCCAAGCAAGGCAATAATGGCACTGATGTGCAGAGGGTTACAATGAGAGAGGAGGGAAGACAAATAAAAGTAATACTGAAAGAGGGAAGAGAGAAGTGGGAGTCACAGAGATAGAAGATGATAATTGATGTTACAATTAAACATTTGGAGATAGCAGCTATCAGGGAAGCAAGCATTGTTAAGGTAGTTCCACAGGTGAGAAGTGCAAGTAAAGAAACTAGTAGAGTAGAATTGAAGATTATGTTCATCTATTTTGATGGTAGGAGGGAGGGACCTAATTGCTAAACAAGTTTGGTGCGTAAACTCATGTGGGTTGGGCACCAGGAAATAAAGCTTGTCAGAAAACATGAAAATACTTGTAGAAAAGACAGAGGGAAGCCACAGTCTGTCAGTGAGAAAATGGCTAAAGGTGAGCAGCTAAATTAGGGCAAATTACATTGCAGTTCCTTCTTTGGGTCTTGTTGAGAAACCTGAGATGAACAGCAGGAGCACCTGACTAGATATGGCAACAGTATTCAATGTACAGATAAATAGTAGATTTATAAATGTGCAACATGGACTCTAACAAGAAAGACTTTCCTGACTCAGCACAGTCACACAATTTTCCTAGCAATAGATGAAGCTGTTGATTCAGTGTATTTTTTTCACTTGAGATTGGCTGAGAGAGTATGGCACAGTGTATTGCTTTTGGGGAGACTAGTGTGATCCATATATTGAAGGTAGGAAAGCTTCACTATTGGAGTTAACAGAAGGCAGATTCGTTTTGGAAGCATTAAAATTTATGAGCCATTTCTTATCTCAAACCATAATAGATTGGAGGTTCTTTCTAAGAGCAGAAGTGAGATCTACTTTGTCAGCCCTGGCACATTCCATACTGAGACAGGAGTAGATGGGGAACTGACTACATCAGTAACTACTACATTATGTAACTGCTTGCATAATAGTCAATTTACCATCTTACTTGAGGTGAAATGATTAAAAAAAATTCAAACCTGAACATTTAGGTGACTGAATGGTCTGCCCAACAACATTTCTTTGTTAAGAAAAGTATTTTCGTTCTACACAATACTTTACAATTATAATCAAATTGACTGCATTAGTAGTCTAGCATTCCACTTCTAAAATGAAACATTTGGAACTTTATTTATCAGAATTGACAGGAAAGTCTTATATATATGTGTGTGTGTGTGTGTGTGTGTGTGTGCATACATACACACACAAGATATTACCAAAAAGTTTTCACCATGACCCAAAATAAGTCTTCTGATGTCTGGTCATTTAATTATTGATTTTGGAAATGAGTCAGTTTAGACATTTTTAGCAACCCTCGTATATTTTTCCTTGATTTCCTGACTGTATGTATTTACATGTGTTACTAGACTGGCATCAAGGTCCCACCTTTTTACCATCAAAATAGTTAAATGCAATGACTTCTACTCTAACAATCTTTTTCTCGCAATACCCATTTGTAGAACTTACTTCTGTTTGGTTGCTTACCTGATAGCTAAAATCTCCAAAAGTTTAAATGCAGCAGTAATTAAATGCAACATTTCTCCAACAGTTTCTTTCCTCGCACTTCCCGACTGTGGAAATTCTCTTCCAAACAATTGCTTCCCCGACGGCTACAATCTCCAGGAGTTTAAATGTAAGGTCAATAGACACCTCCTAACACACTAACCTGCTCCCATTCTATCAAACACTCTTCCCATCTGCCCTACCCTCATCCTCGCTATCCTTACTCATCTGTCACCTTCCTCCTGACATTCCCTATGTCTAACCACTCCTTCTCTTTACCTTCCCCTATGTAGCCCCATGCACAATAGTGGCAGTGGAATGCCTTGCTTGGGGTGAGATGATTAAAAAAAAAAAATCTCCTTGATTCATATCCTTCTCTTATCCTTTTTTCAACATTTCCTGTACCTTGTTTCTTCTATCACTGTAACTCCTGCACACAAGTGGCAGTCTTGCTTTGCTTGGGTCGAATAATTATAAAAAAAAGGATAAAAATATATATGATTTTGATATTACCTTTAAAATCATTTAATAACAGATGAAAAAATTATGAATGGTTAGAAAAAATACAAAGTCACACTACATTCTCATATAATCAGATATTTTTCATTAGAAATTAAAAATAACGTCAGTTTTATTCCACTTGCAATTTTCTCTTTGGGTTTGTTATTCATATTACTGACATTAATTGGCTCTAGTTTTGAGAAGAGTCATCATTTTAAGAATTTTTTTGATGAATGAACCCATTCACTTTCCGCTTTTTTAATTTTTACAATAGTATATCAACCAATTTATTTCCATCTTTCATCAGGGTTTACAATCCATAAAGAGAAAGGGTGGAGGCTCATTTTTTCAGGAAATACTTGAAAATATACTAACTTATATCAGTTTGTTCAGATCAGTAAAAGCAATATAGTCACAAGAAAAGTAACATAAAGAAAGTGTTTTTGAATCAGAATACATGAGAGAAATAGATGCAACCATGTTATGATTAATGCCTTTTTAATGAGTTGTAAGGATCATATATTTTGTTGCTATTGTTAACCATTCACATGGCAGATTATTGACTACTTCAAGTGAACTCTCTTTAAGTAAAGAGAAGGTTTTATATTCAGGCAGTGGTGGTAAGCATTTACATCTAAATGAAAAAAATACTTTTGACTCTATTTCTTTAATGTTTGCCAACATTTTTAGGAAAAAAATGAGATCTGTTTACAATTTGTGTACCTAAAGAAGCATTGAGCAAACAAACAAAGTAAATGATTTCAGTAGATTCAAGAACTGTTAGAAACCCAGACAGAAATATTTTTTAAGTATACAAGCAGTTAATTTTGAACATGACAATACTTTTACAACTTCTGCTCCAATGAACTTAGCTCACTGGTGTCCCCTATATATGAATTTACTCAAGTCACAAGATTAGCAACTAGGTCCCACCCTTTCACTGTGAAACTAATAAAATGTAAACTAAATAAAATTCCGCCTGTGGAATTCCCTTCCATTTACTTGCTTTCCTGACAGTTACAATCTCCAAGAATTTAAATGTAAAGTCAATAGTTTTCTCTTATCTCAATAACATGCATTCTCTCTCTCATGCTCCCTTCTCTGTTCATTCCACTCTCATCAGTATTCTTATCCTTCTTTTACCCACTTCCTGACATCCCCTATAACCTGTTACTCTTTCTCATAACTTTCCTCCTATGTAACCCCCTGCATAACAGTGGCAGTGGAAGGCCTTGCTCAGGATGATATGATTATAAAAAAAAACATGATCTATGTTTACTTTTCTTGTATGAGTTCAGATTTGGGAACAACGCCTCCCAAACTTCAACCAATATCAACTGAGCATGGGAAGATGGGTCCACAAGTAATCAGTCAGTACGAAGGTGGTTCTTAAAATTCAATAGTGGTAATGAGAGCCTTGAAGATGAAGAAGGTAGAGGACAGTCATGCAGTCTTGACAACCAACATTTGCAAAGTGTCAGAGAAATATCTCAGATGCTTAGTGTCAGCACTGAAACAATGACACATCATTTGCAGAGTGTTGGCAAGGAGAAAAAGCTGTATAAATAGGTTTCTAATGATGTCAAAGAAAATCAAAAACTTAGGTGTTTTGAAGTGTGCTCTTTCTGTGTAACACCAATGATCCTTTCTAAACTGAATAGTCACTGGTGATGAAAAGTGGCTCACTCTAATGACCATAAACATTCAGATCAATGACTTGATTGTGATAAGTCTTGCAAATATTTACTAAAGCCAAAATTGCATTAGCAAATTATTATGGTGACTGTCAGGTGGTTGTTATAAAGTATTATTTTTGTTATAAACTATAACTTACTGGAAGCTAATCAGAGCATTAATGCAGTGCTTTACTGCAATCAACTTGCTGAAATGCATGCATGTCTGCAAAAAATGGGACCTGCATGTGTGAATTGATGTGATCCAATTCTGCTCCATGATAATATGTGACCACATGTTGCATAATACAAGAGTTTACCACATCCCCCAGATTCTCCTGATCTTTCAACCATTGATTATCATTTTTTAATCATATTTTTAAATGGTAAAAATTTTAGGTTCAAACTAGGAGTGGAATCTTCTTGCGAATATTTCATTTTATCAGCATTTCTACAATTAATTTTTCAAGAATAAAATTGTTTCTGAAATTGGACATTATTTTTGTAACAACCTTATATATATATATATATATATATATATATATATATGTGTGTATAAGCATTTTTTCTAGTAACCAAAAATACTTTATTTAAAATAAATGTCTTTCTTTTTTAATGCTATTGTTCCTTTCCTCTGATTGTAACTGAGAATTTTTACACACACACACACACACACACACACACACACACACACACACACACACACACACACACACACATATATTAACTATTAAAAAGTCTCAAAAACATGAAATAGAGTAACACATATTCTTTAATAAACTTCTGTCAAGAAAAATGAAGTTAATATGATAACAACCAACATGTGTCTCACTCCAGTGCTATGGTATTAAAAGAATGCCTTCTGGGTTCATTTATAGGTATTGCACTAATAAAATAACACGGAATATATCACTGTATAATGCTTACTGTTCAGCCAAGATAATAATTTCTGAAATATATACACCATAGTTTAAGTTAATTAAAATCAAAAAGGTCCTTCAACTATTAGTCATGTTCCGACATTAAAACCACTTTTATTTCAATACAACCTGTACAGGCTCACATGGAAGATGTATCACTGCTAACTCATAAAAGTGTTACCCAGGTTGGACTGCACCCTCTAGCTATGCTACTGAATAAAATGCTGATGTTCCACACTACTTCTCATAAAATGTTAGAAAAGATCACCCCATCAGTATTAGAAAGAGCAATAACACTCAGTAGACTTGAAAAACTTACTTTCCTAAAAAGTTGTTTTCATAAGAAGATTTTATAAATTTCAACCAAAAGCAGCACTGATATTCAATCAATTAATTTTTCCTAAAAAAGAAATTACTAATATTAGTATTCACACTCTTACTATTAACTCTGCACCAGACTCCTATCTATTTATAAAACTTATGTTATAATTATCTGCAAATTGTACTTATCACTTAACTTTTTATTATAGTATTTTCAGTAGTATGCAATTATGTCAGATGAAAAATAGTGCAGGCAAGTTGAAGGCTCTTCTACGCTTATTCTTTTTATATTCATTTTTAAGTTTAAACATCCATGTAATTTCCTAAAACTATGATTTTCTTCTTTTACTATGATTGTCATTATTAGTATTATTACTAAATTTTCCATTTTTCCTTTTATATTTCACATATTGTTCGAAAACACACTTCAACTCATGGTTTTTAAGTAGTTATAAATAACGATGAAAAATCAGTGTTTTCTCTCTTCATATTTTATTGAATTTATTTAGTATTGGAATTGGTTACTTAATATTTTTATCATAAATTGGTATGAATAGTTGTGGAGTGAACTTATGTAAACACTTTTATCCATGTCATTTGTTTTGTATCATCAGGAGGAAAAATCTATTTGCAGCTTGTCAATATAAGAAATTAACTTACTTTACCATTCTGAGATTCCATAGAAATAGAATATGCTGAATATATTTCTTCAGAATTATTTCAAAGGTGTGATTAGTTAAACCACTCTTCTTTAAACATTGATTTTTTTCTTAGAATCTTTGGCTAGAAGACACGAATTGATGATTACTCGCAAGAGCATATGTAATAGAAAGAAAATTTGTGCAAAATTGTGAGGTGTACAATATGAATTTTTTAAAAGCAAACAAGTAAATATTTGTGTGTATATATGCATATGTGTGCTTATGCAGATTTACATGTATATGTATATATATATATATATATATATATATTACAGAAAGGGAAAATAAGAAATTTCTATTTACAGAAAGAGAAATAATAAATTCCTGTGTGTGCCTGCCTTTATTTATAAGAATGAACATCCCTGCTTGTTAGCTGTAATAGCTGTATATTTCAGGCAGTGGACATTTGTCAGTGTATGAACCAAAGTCAGAGCTGTTATACTGAATGTTAATTGTCTTCACAATATTGCCAACTCAGTTTCAAATTTGCACAAAACAAATTACCCTCCACCTTAACTCCATGTCAGAGTAATCAAATTTTCATAAATATCTATATTACTGTCTAATTCTGCATCTCATGATATATGTATATGATAAGAGATACAAATTAATTGGTGTGTATATATATAAGCTTTTTCTCATTACCAAGGCTAAAACTTGGATAGTTTTCAATTTCTATAATAGAATTATTATATCATATATACTTGAATAAGTTTTGATAATCATTTTTTTTACACAAAAAAGTGAGAATCACATTATACACAACTATTTCTTTTTAAAAGGTTAAGGAATTATGCATTCTTGATGATCAGTTGCATAATACATAGGTAAATTGTTTTTCTGGGGGTGTTAAAATTGATGCAAAAATACACTATACATGAAATTGGCTTATACACCAGTATATCTAAACTTATTTACAAATTTGGAACTTTGTCTCTGTGCGTATGCGTGTGTGTGTATGTGTGTGTGTCTGTTACCTATAGACTCCAAAACGGCTGAACTGATTTTCTTGAAAATTAACACAATTGTACTTTAAGCATCTGTGAGTGTTCTTAGATAGGTTTTGTGTCAAGGTACCCCCCCAATAAATATTGAAAATCGATAATAAAAAAACGAGGTTATAGAAGGAGTGGTCTGATTTTAATGAAATTTGATACACTCATAGACAAAGACATAAGAAACGATATTCAGAAGTTTCAAGGCTGCAGTTCTTACAATAGTGCAGAAAATTGATAATATATATATATAAAAGGCAAGATGTTTGTGTGTATATCTGTTTATCTGTCTGTATATTCTTTATACAAATCCACAATTTTAATCTGATTCTCACCAAAATGCACACAAATAGTCTTTAGGCTGAGTCTGAGCTCCAGGACCATGGATTAGTTTTAAAGCTTTCATTACACCCGAGCAATGCTGGGATATACTGCTAGTAGGTTAATAGTTTCTGTAACCCAACAATTCTTCGGCTTCAAATTTGACAGAAAAAAATTTGAATACTGATAGCTTTATCTTTGTTTGGACACTAAGACACATTCATAGAACCAAAACAGGTTTTGATCAAGCATGTATAGGCATATAGGCGCTTACATGCATTAAGTGTATTTATGTATTGATATTATCCTATTTTTTCTTTTTCTTGTTGACAATTGAACCTATTACTTTAAATTAAATAAACATTAACAATCAAAGAAATGATAATTTTTGGTGTCATTGCTGATGACACAGCTTTTTACTTCTGTCTTAATAGTATGTTTGATCAGTTCAATAGGGTTAAATTGTCAGCTGCACTCAAAAATAATCTATATCATATTAGTTAATTGAGGAAGTAATGTCTTGTTAATTCTAACATATCCAAAGTGAAATTTCTTATTCTTAATTACCTGAAAGAACCCTTTCTAGCTTCCAGCAACATGGCTAATGCTAACCTCTATGAGAGAGACTCAATGGACCTTTTCAGGCTGGCATTTTCTGCTGATGTGATGTACAAAGATTATATTAAATCAATTGCTAGTTTGTTTTTTTTTGTGAAGTAAGTTGGTTTGCTGTGTTGTGCGAGTCAATTTTTTGACCAAATCTATCTTACATAATTACAAGTCTGTTATTTATCCATGCTTAGAATATTGCTGCCACATATGTCTGCTGCTCCTGCTATATATTTTGAAATCTTTGATAAAATCCAAAGAAGAATCTGCATTGTCATTGGTCCTGACTTGGCATCATGGCATTAGTCACTTTCCAACCACTGTAATGTAGCTTCCCTGACCTTTTTTTTATCAGTACTTTCAATTGTTCTCATGAATTTCCTTTTATGGTACCTAGACTTTATGAATTCAAGCTAAGTACTAGATTGGTGGGAAGATCTTATCATTTTACAGCTGAAATGGCTAGATATAACTGTAAATTTTATATTAATAGTTTATTTTCTCACATTTCACACTTGTGAAACTCACTTCTAGATTCTTGCTTTCCTGGTATTATGGACAATAATGGGAATATCCCAATCCTTATATAATATATTAAACTCTATTGAGAGAGTGGCGTTTTCTTTCTGTCTTGCAGTTCTCTACTAGCAGTGGTTATTTACTTCACACAGCTTGCTAGTTTTGTATTTGATGATATTATAAATATTACTATTTCTTTCTAACCTCTGTTTGGGTTATTACTTATGCAGTAACATAAATTACCTCACAGATGAGATCAAGAGCCAGGTAGGCATCTATGCAGATGACACCACAATTTACTCCTACATCTGAAAGAATCCTGGCGTAATGGACAAACATAATCTTGCTGCTGATCTGGAAAGGGATCTACACTCTGTGGTGAATTGGGGTAAGAAGTGGCTTGTAAATTTCAATGTGTCTAAAATTTAGATTTTCCCAATGCCGATTATGAATCTTATTCTCTGGCCATGCCTTACTTTTCTAATGGGGGAACCTAAAGATCTTGACTAAGTGTGACTAGGTAAATAAAACTTACCCAATAAAAACTCTGACAGAATTTTTTTTCTGTTAGTGCCAAATTGCCTAGAATTATTTGTCTGCTACAAGAATGGTTACAGTTATATACATACATATGGACAATAATGGGTATGTCCCAATCCTTATATAATATATTGGACTCTATTTAAAGAGTGGTGTTTTCTTTCTGTCTTGCTGTTCTACTAGCAGTGGTTATTTATTTTATGCAGCTTGCAAGTTTTGTATTTGATAATATTATAAATATTACCATTTCCAACCTCCATTTGAATTATTACTCATGCAGTATCTTTTTAGGTTATAGCACCAGGCAACTTTCATTTTCAAAAATTTAAATGCAATTACTCATGCAGTATCTTTTTAGGTTATAGCACCAGGCAACTTTCATTTTCAAAAATTTAAATGCAATTACTCATGCAGTATCTTTTTAGGTTATAGCACCAGGCAACTTTCATTTTCAAAAATTTAAATGCAATTACTCATGCAGTATCTTTTTAGGTTATAGCACCAGGCAACTTTCATTTTCAAAAATTTAAATGCAATTACTCATGCAGTATCTTTTTAGGTTATAGCACCAGGCAACTTTCATTTTCAAAAATTTAAATGCAATTACTCATGCAGTATCTTTTTAGGTTATAGCACCAGGCAACTTTCATTTTCAAAAATTTAAATGCAATTACTCATGCAGTATCTTTTTAGGTTATAGCACCAGGCAACTTTCATTTTCAAAAATTTAAATGCAATTACTCATGCAGTATCTTTTTAGGTTATAGCACCAGGCAACTTTCATTTTCAAAAATTTAAATGCAATTACTCATGCAGTATCTTTTTAGGTTATAGCACCAGGCAACTTTCATTTTCAAAAATTTAAATGCAATTACTCATGCAGTATCTTTTTAGGTTATAGCACCAGGCAACTTTCATTTTCAAAAATTTAAATGCAATTACTCATGCAGTATCTTTTTAGGTTATAGCACCAGGCAACTTTCATTTTCAAAAATTTAAATGCAATTACTCATGCAGTATCTTTTTAGGTTATAGCACCAGGCAACTTTCATTTTCAAAAATTTAAATGCAATTACTCATGCAGTATCTTTTTAGGTTATAGCACCAGGCAACTTTCATTTTCAAAAATTTAAATGCAATTACTCATGCAGTATCTTTTTAGGTTATAGCACCAGGCAACTTTCATTTTCAAAAATTTAAATGCAATTACTCATGCAGTATCTTTTTAGGTTATAGCACCAGGCAACTTTCATTTTCAAAAATTTAAATGCAATTACTCATGCAGTATCTTTTTAGGTTATAGCACCAGGCAACTTTCATTTTCAAAAATTTAAATGCAATTACTCATGCAGTATCTTTTTAGATTATAGCACCAGGCAACTTTCATTTTCAAAAATTTAAATGCAATTACTCATGCAGTATCTTTTTAGGTTATAGCACCAGGCAACTTTCATTTTCAAAAATTTAAATGCAATTACTCATGCAGTATCTTTTTAGGTTATAGCACCAGGCAACTTTCATTTTCAAAAATTTAAATGCAATGTCGATTGTAATCTTCATTTTTTAGTTTCTATTTTTATTGTTCTCACTCCTGAATAAGCATTTTGTTTTAAATCTTTTTAGATTCTTTCACCCTCAGTAGCTCCCTGTGCATAAGTGGCTTTACTTGCTTGTTTAAAATGAAATGATTAAAAAAAATGACTCATTCAGTTTTTATGTAGGTAACATTTGGTATTCATTTATGAAACCATTTGCTTCCTGGTGACTGAGATTCAGAAAATTTTTATCTTAAAATAGTTTGCAAGAAGATAAAATTCTCAAGTCTGCTACTCTTTCAAATATTAATGGGAGTTTAATTTCTAAATTTTTGATAGTGCAGAAAGTCAACATTTTATACCAAT
This sequence comes from Ascarosepion bandense, assembly GCA_037127315.1. Lineage (NCBI taxonomy): Eukaryota > Metazoa > Mollusca > Cephalopoda > Sepiida > Sepiidae > Ascarosepion > Ascarosepion bandense. Next base: position 4,828,782 of record JBBBDQ010001271.1, on the reverse strand, counting down.
ATTTTTTTTCAAGTTATATGTGATATCCATTTTAACTGTTGTTGCTGTTAAAAGTCATAAAGTGATTGGTTATTGTCATTTGATAATGTGCTTTGTTATTTTCTTGTGTTATTCTCTAGAGTTTGGTGAAGGATTGTACTCTTTAAGACCTAGATCAATCAGTTGCTTGGAATCATTTTTAATAACTGATTTGAGAAAACAGATGTGTACAATTAATAGTTTAGACATTGCTAAACTAGTTGAACACCATCTCTGACATGCATCTGAGAGTATGGATCTGATGAGACTTTAAAATAAGAATCAAATTTGTATAATGTTGTCTATTGCCACAGTTTACTCATTAAATCTATAGGTTTCACACAGTCAGTTAAGTATCATATGTGATACACAATTGGGTGATCATGTCTCTGAGCAGAGGATTTTCCTGTAGTTGGTTGCAATTACTTTCTGCTGTAGACTGGTTGCTAATCAAGGCTATAGAACCCAAGCTGTCCTGCTATCTAACCCATAGATGGAAGGAGAAGCTTAATACCTTTCCTAAGTATAATTGTGCATAAGTGAATGCAATGAATTCAAGTGGAATTTGAACTTAGCTCACTGCATTCTCATTCTGAGATTATATCCACTAAACCATTATGCACATCCATAGATTTAGGGTGAAAAAATCCATTCATTTTACATAAAAGATATTTACTTTTCAACATATAAAGGAACTGAAGACTCATACTGCCTCATCATATTTTCTAGGATTTTTTCCCCATTCTCTTATGAATAGCCAATTCTATTCTAGCAAATGCAGAGAAGCTGCTAATTTTAAGAAATATAGATACAGATATGCGCTTCAATACTTGCATCTATGGTTCTTTCTGCCAACATGGCTTCTGGCTAAGCTGGCTTGTGTTTTTATTTGCAGATCAATGAAACTAACATTAATTTTTATTCTTAGTTGAATTAAGCATTGTTTGTAAGAGGTTAATATTTTCATTTTGTCATTAATTATTCACCTGAATTGGCCTTGATTTTCAAAAAATTACTATAAACAATGAGTACTAAAAACCACTATAAACCATGAGTAAAACAAATCACTATAAACCATATGTATTAAAGTTTGTTCTGCAGACCATCATTTAGTAAGTCTCTTCTTCAAATGACCAAGTTTTCATGACTTGTTTCTTAAAAAAAGTAAAAATAGCATTAGGTACTTGTAGGAGCTTAATGCCAAAAGAAATCTAAATAATTCTTAGGGTAGGATCAGAATTTATTTTAATGTACAATAAAAAGAGAGTTATAATAAAAGTTTGGGTTAGAAAATTATCAAAACAGTTAAAATTTTAGAATTTTATTAAAGAAGTATGACAAAGTGGAAAACGTTTTTCGGTGACATGTTTCATTTTTTATGAGTTCGTCAGACTAAATTTAAATTCATGTTTATGCAGCTACACAGATACATAAAGAAAAATTTGATGCTGAGAATTTTAAAGTTAATTATGAATTTAAATTTAACACATGTTTTGAGCAAATAATCTAGCCAAAAAAAATGAAAAAGTTAATTTTCAGTGCTCCACTTTTCTTTCATGCACATCAGTATAGATATAAAGTCCTAACAAATGAAACACATCACCCAAAAATGTTTTCTTCTTTGTCATACTTAAAATTATTCTTGATGTATATAAAAAAATATATATATAATTTTTCAGTTTAAGTAAACAAATGTCTTGCTCAGAACTACAACTCAAACAGTCTTCTTATGCTTTCTGATAAGATACTAGCAGATGAAGAAGTCCTAGCACAACTTAATTAACACATAAAAAGTTTATATATATATATATATATATATACTCATAGTGAAGTACTAAAAATTAGAGACAACTACTTAATACCATGTTGTTAGTGGCCATTGTTAAATGTAAAATAAATGATGGAAACTGTCCAACAGAGTTGACAAAAATTAGTAAGAAAAAATCAAGAAAAAAACAACAGAGCAAAAAAACAAAAAAAAGAAAAAAATAAAGCAAAGAAAAATTCATTTTAAAAAAATGACAGAAACTGTCCAACAGAGTTGATGAAAGTTAGTAATAAAAAAAAGAAAAAGAAAAGAACAGAACAAAAAAAAACAAGAAAAAGAAAAGAACAAAGCAAAAAAAAAATATATATATATAAAGCAAGTAATAAAGTAAAATAACAGTAATATGGCAAAAGCTCACAGACTGAGAATTGGGGTTAACACACAAGAGCATGTTTGTACAAGCGGATATAGTGTTCTGACCTGAAGAAAAAATTGAGAAGGATGAAACTGAGAACCAGCCTATTTTGTCAGCTAGGGAAAAACCCCAGCATACATTTTTATGCTTTTGCCTATAAATTGTGGAAGAGAAAGTATTTAGCAGCTGTAAATAGATTGGAACCAACATATCTAAACTTTTCATTTAACTGAATAACAGTAACCAAGTGATGTCTGTAACATTCCCCACACATGCTAAATAGATTTTATATCCGCAGAGCATACAAATCAGTGAAGAATCTGGAAGTCATGTTGAGTGTTCTTGGAATCAGTTTTCTGTTAATCACACAAAATGGCAGTCTGTGTATCTTCATGGAACAAACCCTCAACACTAGGTAACATGGCCAACATAGAGTGATATAAATGTAAGATTTGTGTACATCATCCATATCAAAAGTGAACCCAGTTTTACTCATTGTCCTTGTGAATTCCAATAAAATGTATTCATTCTGTTAGTGAGCCAATGATAGTTTGCATAACACGCAGTTAATATGCTGGATCTATGGCAGTAATATCAATTCAATAACTTCACATCAGCATGATTGAGCTGGAAATATCACTCCTATGATCAGATAACATGGTGTTAAACTTTTATGGTCATAATGAAGCAAAATAATCAATGCCAAGGTGTTAATAATGATACACTTGTTGGTCAGCAAAGGTGAAACTCTAGAGTATATATTGCATATTGTACTATGTGGTTAAATGATGGATTATGGTTTCAATATGTGATAACTGATAAATATTTGGCAACAAAATTGAATTGAGATATGATTTGATGTAATATTATCTTCATTTAGTGGCTAACTATCTTTTTAATTGCTTTTGGTTGCATTTTTGAAGTTCCCATTGATACTTGTCCAGAATTCAAAATATCCTGAATGCTGTTGCTAATGTCTGTCTGAATTTCTGAGATGAGAATTATAGTTACTTATAATTGGACTATTGACCTCATCTTTGTTATGGTCATCACAATGTTTTGGCTGTTTATGTAGATATAAATATATAAAAATTGATACTGAGGTCAACACTAAGTGGTGATGGTTTGTTTCATGTTTGAACACAGTCTTCAGGCCATATCTTGAAGATTGCATTCAAGCATGAAACAAACTTCATGTTGATCTCAATGTCCATATATATATATATATTAGTCATCCACATACAAGCCTGTTTTGCTGTATCACAGATCATCAGTATGGCTAGACACATCCACTTGCTTCTGGCCAGGATCAAAACTCAACCGATTTGGTGTCAATCAGAGTTGCTAAACCCTAATCCATAGGTGCATGGAATCAGAGAAGGGAAATTTTAATGTGTTGTATATAAGCAATGTATACACGTGCCAGTCACCGAAAGAATTAAATTCATTTCTGAAGAGTAATGCATATATCGCAGAAGTGGAAACTTTTAAAAAATTTTCTTCTCTAGAGAGCTCAATCGTAATGAGAGCATAATATATTAGTCATCCACATACAAGCTTGTTTTGCTGTATCACAGCTCATCAGTGTGGCTAGACATCCACTTGCTTCTGGCCGGGATTGAAACTCATATATATATATATATATATATCATATAGTGCTGGTGTTAAAACAGTGCTCAATATTTCTGAGGTGAGGAGTTACAGTTATTTACTTTCAACCTTATCTTTGGTGTTGTCATCACAGCGTTTCGGCAGTTGTACCTTTGTCTATCATCAGGTGGATTTTGATCCAGCTAACCTACAGGGAACTCGAAACAAATCTTTATTTAATCTATGAGGGTTGACTGTTTACATTCCATTGCCCATATTTAGGGATATCTTGTCAAATTTTTATTTTTAGTACTGCACAGTTATTGGTCCATTTTTGTCTGCTTGGTTCAGTTAATTATCTTATCGAATTCACAAACCAATGTTTGATCCCCTAGTCTGTTGTCACACAGGACAATTCTTGGAGCTTTAAACCTAACCTTCCAGCCTATGGAGGAGTATTGCTATTGCTGTTTTACTAAAGCTTTACTCTTTTTGCTACTGCTGCTTTTAAAGATTGCTGTCATTTGTCTTTCTTTATTCTTCTTTCTAACACCAACCTTGAGTCTCTTATTCAGATCGCTTTTTGACAACTCTTCAGCTGCCTTCATGCCAGCTCTTATCACTGTAAAAAGAAGAAAATTAATAGAATGTCATTTATGAATAAAGTGTCGCTGCTGATATTTGTGTTTGAACATGAATTGCCTGAGGACATAGTCAACCTCATTTTGATCTAATTAGAGGAATTGCACTGCTTTGATCATGTGATGTTGTAAAAATAATATGTCTATATACGTCTGTACATAATAAGTATTCGAGAGAGAAAAGAAAAGGTCTGACCATAATCTTCAAAGGTGTTATTTCTAGCATATGTGACTTTACAAAAATAGCAATGAGTATTTCTTTGAACTTATATGAGAAAACAAATATATATATATATATATATATATATATAACCTACACATCATAACAGAAGGATATTCAGTTAATATTTACTACTTTACCAGAGAGCTGTCATATTTGCGGAACTAGAGAAATAACCAGGTGAAGTTATTCAAAAATTAATCTATGAAATATTCAGCAGAGTACAGGAAAATGGAAGAACTAAAATCTATTATAATTCAAATGTTGGCACTACAAAATCAACATCAAGAACAACTGCAGCAACAAAAACAAGAACATGAACCACAATTACAAATTACAACAACAGAAGTATTTTTGAATTTTTATTTACTAAAACTACAGAATCTTATCAAATTTATCTTATCAAATTCACAAGCCAATGCTTTGATCGACTAGTCTGTTGTCACACAGGACAATTCTTGGAGCTTTAAACCTAACCTGCCAGCCCAATGAGGAGTGTTGCTATTGCTGTTTTACTAAAGCTTTACTCTTTTTGCTACTGCTGCTTTTAAAGATTGCTGTCATTTGTCTATCTTTATTCTTCTTTCTTCTTTTATATGCCTTCAGGACATAATCAAGCATGGGACTCCACATCTTCCTGTCTCTTGCCATTCTTCTTATATTTTGTTTTGTTATTTCTCCTAAATCTTGCTCTGCCATGCATTTGTTCAAGTTCATCACGGATGTTATATACTCTTTTCCCCTGTCTGTCTTTCTCTCTATCCACCCTGTGAGTATCTGATTCTCCAATCCCCCTTCTTCATTACATGTCACAGAAAATTCAGCTTTCTTTTCTTGATGTTAAGTATAAGTTTCTTTTTTGCTTCCATTCTCTCCAAGCCTCATTGTTGCTTACATGTTCGAATCCTAGTATCCTCAGCATCTTTCTGTAGAACCACATTTTCGTTTCTTCAAGTCTTTCCTTCATCTTTGAGATTGTCCAGCAACAGAAGAACAGATATCACATGTCCAGTAATCTTTTCTCTGTTTCCAACAAAATCTTCCTTTCTCTCAATCTCTGCTTAACTTTTAAAATGTATCCTCAGTCATATACACTTACTAAAACCTGATCAAATTTTGTTGTTGGGAAAATAACTTATATCACTGCATATTGTTTTAGGTCATAATTTACTGAATTTAGAGGAGAAGAGTGCTCATTATAAGTGACAGAACATATATAATTTATGGACAAAGGAATGAAGAGTTTAGTCCTATTTATATACATACTAGCAGTATAGCCCGATGTTGCTCGAGTGTAATGAAAGCTTTAAAACTAATCCATGGTCCTGGAGCTCAGAAACAGCCTAAAGAATATTTGTGTGAAGTTTGATGAGAATTGGATAAAGGTTGTGGATTTGTATAAAGGACATACAGACAGATAAACAGACACACACACAAACATCTTGCACTTTATATATGTATATTATCGATTTTCTGCACTACTGTAAGAACTGCAACCTTGAAACTTGTGAATATCATTTCTTATGTCTTTGTCTATGAGTGTATCAAATTTGATTAAAATCGGATCACTCCTTCTATAACCCTGATTTTTCAATTATTATTTTCAATATTTATTGGGGGTACCTCAACACAAAACATAGCTAAGAACACTCGCAGATGCTTATAGTAGAATCTGTGTAAATTTTCAAGAAAATCGGTTCAGCCATTTCAGAGTCTACAGGTAACGGACCCACACACACACACACACACACACACACACACACACAGACAAAGGTTCCTTTATAAATAAGTTTAGATGCAGATTTCATTACAAATGGCAGACAAGGAATTATCATTGGAGTCTTGTGTATGTCAAGTTCCAAACATGGTAAGCACGTTCTTACTGTGTTCATAATTGATGCTATGAAGTGCAGGATTTCTCTTTTTTATTAGTAATGCCTCCATTATTTTTAATCATTTATTTTTCATGACTATAAACATAAACTTTACATATATTTATCAGTAAAACAAAATTTATTCTTGAGAATGGCTAAAGTTATAGCCAAAAGCACTTGAAAATACAAAACCTTTGGACAATTCTTATATAATTTGAGTTCTGAAAAATAACAAAATAGTAAGAACAGTTAATGATAATACCTTGTCTGTCATTTTTTATGAAACCTTCATAAAAGAGAGATTGTTGCCCAAATACACGATGCAACTCTGCTCTCTTAAGAATTCTGATCATTCTTTGAATTCTGTTAATATTTCTCTTGATTCCTTCTCTCCAAGGAATGTCTTACCAGGAGAATATCTTACTGCTACCAAAGAGCATACTGGGAGTTGTTCCATGATTTCTATTTTGTGATGTCCCTTGGAATAAAGTGCTTAGTCTTCCTGTCAAAGATTGCACCCTTAACGTCTTCTCCTGGGTGAAACCTGACATTAAGGCTTTCATCCCAGGCAGGAATTTCCAACTTCAACCTTATTCATCTCCTTGGTTTTCTCTTGCTTGCTTGGGTATCATTTCCCACAGGAACTGCTTTTTCCAGCTTTATCAGAGCAACATGTTTGACTGCAATAGGCGTCTTTTTGTTCCTGCTCATAATAAATGCAAGCGAATCCTATATCATGCTAAACTGTTATTTGCTGATAGAATGAAGCAGCATATAGCATCCCACAAGTTTGGATCTAAAGACTACTAGCTGCTCTGTAGAAGTGTGTTAAACAATACCAAACTCTATCGTTTACTCAATGAATCTGAGGTCCTCACAGCTACAGCAAACAAGGTTGAGTGCTTTGTGTGCATATTCTCCTCCAGCTTTACATTTAACTCATCTCAAATACTCACACTGACTTAACACCTAGAACTGAGGCTCAACTGAGTGACATATACATAACCATCTCTCTGGTCTCTAACATAAACTCTAAGCTTGCCCCTCATAAAGCAAGTGGAGATGATAAAATTCTAGTCACTGTCCTAAAGTAATGTTCCCCTGAACTCTCCCCTGTTCTCTCCAAACTCTACAATTATTGCCTTGTTGCTTCTTGCTTCTCTGCTTGTTAGAAGTCTTTCTCTGTAGATCCTGTCTTTAAATACTCAGGAGAGCACTCCAACCCCTCTAATTATCACTCTATCAGCCTCTTACCAATTTGCAAAAAAAATTTGTGTTTGCAAAAATCCCTGTTTAAGCATTTTTCAAAATGGTAAAATCAGTTATTAGAAATCGCTTGAAGATACCAAAGGTTTGAAACCTAGTTTGTGGAAATAATTTCTAAATGGAAATTATTCAAAGGTTCTACCATATAATTGTATTGAACACTTTTCAATACAACTGTGTACTGGTCTAATTTAATTATGACCAAAAATAACTAATTAATGCATATATATATATAAGAAAAAAATAGAATAGTTATTTTGTGTGAGAGAGAGCAGGTGATGTTAATATACATTTGTTTGCATCTGCATTATACATAAATATGTATATTTGCAAAGTATATATATGTTTTGTGTGTTGTTTTATATGCATTTACTGGAATATGGAATATGATTACTATTTAAAATATGTAGATAGAAAAAGCAAACAAATAATAATAATCAAACATGTATTTTTAATTTTCTACTCAAAAGTAGCAGAAAACAGTTAATTTGGTAAAAAAGTTTCTTTTCTTAACTTACACTTGAAATTTCAGTTGATGCATCTTAAAATATTTTATTCTTTTTATCTGAATTCATGTCTTTATTTTTTTTTTTTTCTAGGTAAGTTGAGCAAACCAAATTTTCTACTGATGGTGCCAAAACCAAACAGAAAAAAAAAGTTAAGTAACTGCCATGGTGCTAATCCACAAGCACCAATCAGGTAAGGGTAAATTTATTTCATCCTCTCGATAAGCCAGATCATGAAGAATATCCATGAATCTTCTCTCCAACATTGCTCATCGAACCACTGGCTCATAACTTTGTAATCTTGACACCATCTCCCTACATTATTATTCTGACCTTTTCATCCAGAAGCTCTCTATTTCTACATATCTACTTTCTATTTGATATGTATAACCAGAGTTAGAACATTGAAGAAACAGGATTTTCCTCTAGATCTTCTTGCTCCAGCCATGATCCTCATTCATACGCATTGTTATTACTGAATACACATATACAGAAATGTCATGTGCCCAGCAATCCATCACAGTTCCCTAATTACAACTGACATGTGGTGATTATAAGTTTTGCTTATTGTTTGTGTTATTCAAACAAGTATAGCATTTTTGGATGTCCTCATCATTACAACTTTGCCAAAGTGTTCAAAAATAAATCTGATAATGTCAAAATATGCATGCTTAGCCATGGGTGCTTTATTATCCCTGAATTTTTATAGTACTCATAATTCCTTTTTGGCATTGTCCTTTTTTTTTACTCCTAATTGCTACTCTTCTAACTCATGGAAAATGTACATCATGTGGTGCAGCACAGTTGTAACTCAGTTGTCATGAAAAGTAGACGCCAAGGGACTATCCATTTTTAGAAATCCAAGGTGACTAACACTTGGTTAAGCAAGCTAAATGTGTATTTGAACACAATATGGAATCTACTGCTTATAAAAATAATCTAAGCTGTTAAAGATACCAGAATGTTCCAGTCTCATAATTTCAAGAGGTATGACAGAAGGGATTGGTCATGCATTGCAAGAGTAATAAGCCACATTGTTCGTGACCATACACGAATAACAACATTTGAAACTAAGTGCTTCAATCAACTCATCTGTTTGAATTTCAGAGCATTCTTCATATTTCATGCACATTCATGAAGCAAAATTATTGTGTCAATAATGAAAGTTACTAGCTTATAACAATGGCACATGTCTTGGTCAGAGGTGTATCTGCTCACTTAAAATCATTATCAAATTAAGTGCTCAGCTCACTTAAAATCATCATCATCATCATCATCATCATCATCATCGTCATCATCAGATTGCTATTGATATATGGTCATGGAGTTACTGCACAACTGATCACATGGCAAATTTCTTCCAGATATTTAGGAATGTATTCATTCATGTATTTAACAAATCATCCTTTTCCAAGTCAAACCACTGCTGATGTCCTCCAAACTGAAGGCTTGCTTTGGTCATGAATATATGACCATTGATTTTATGAGTAGAATTTTTTATCCTGGTCATTTACTTCAGTCTAGGAAGTCCACTGCTTTGCATTGCAGTGTCATTACCACACTAGCTGAGTAGCCAAACATTGATTTAATAAGAGAAAAAAGATTTTCCCACCAAAAGGACGACTGTAACACAAATTACAAATACTTTTAGCCAAGATTAAGGAAGGAATGCATCATAATATATACAACTACATGGAACTTTGTGTCCTAGAATATTTAAGTTAACCAATGCCTATCACTGCAATGCCAGAACTGGATTTTGTATAAATGGAGAAAGGTTACAAGGTTTTGATGGGTCACACTTTCTCATGAATGAGTTGTGTTATTTGCAACATATGTACAGAATATTTGTGAAAATTGCTTAATTGGCTTCTTAGAATATTAACTCTTAGGATTGCATTAAGCATTTTCTTTATAATGAACTTTATACTATAAGGATATAAAGGAATTGAATAAAGATGTGGCCCTTTCTCAAAAGCAAGAATAACTTTGTATCAACAGAATTTGATAAAACTTTCAGGAGAGAATCTTCTATGCTGTAGATAACTACTCATAACATTACTGCTATTATTAACTATATTAAAGGTATTTTTACATGAAAAACATCTGTGAACTAACAATATACTAATAAAGTATTGAAAAATGAAAAATTAAACTGTAGCTGAGTATTCACAAAATAACTCTTCTCAAAAAGAGTGTTGATTAGCAGTCTCAAACTCAAGAACTCACAAGAGTTTGTCCCAAAGAAAATATAAACCACTAGTCTCAAACAAAAGAATGCACAAGAATTCTTTCCAAAGAAAGTGTCGGTTAGTAGTCTCAAACAAAAGAATGCACAAGAATTCTTTCCAAAGAAAGTGTCGGTTAGTAGTCTCAAACAAAAGAATGCACAAGAATTCTTTCCAAAGAAAGTGTCGATTAGTAGTCTCAAACAAAAGAATGCACAAGAGTTCTTCCCAAAGAAAGTGTCGATTAGTAGTCTCAAACACAAGAATGCACAAGAATGCACAAGAATTCTTTCCAAAGAAAGTGTCGATTAGTAGTCTCAGACACAAGAATGCACAAGAGTTCTTCCCAAAAAAACTGTAGACCAGTAGCCTCAAACAAAAGAATGCCAATGAGAGCATAGTTCTGTAGTTGCAAACACAAGTACACACCTCCCAAGTTCTAATTAGCAGCCATATTTATACCTTCTGAAATGTTGTGGTACCCTTAAATTTGCAGCACTTTGTCTACATAAAAACAATATTCTTTTATGTGCGAACGTCCATGAGGTAAGTTTTTTTTTTTAACTACATAAACTCGACATACAAATTAATCAAATATGTGAGCAACCATGAAGTTTTAGAGAAGAAGAGGGAGGTAAAAAAGAAACATACTTAACATGTGAGTTGTGGTGCAGTGGATATCGGCTCAGAACGAGAAATCGGGGAAACGAGTTCGAATTCCAGTTGAATTCATTGCATTCACTTATGCACAAATACCCTTGGGAAATATATTAATCCGTCTCTTTCTTCCAGTTATGGGTTAAATAACAGGACAGATTGGGTAGCAACCAGTCTACTGCAGAAAGCAATGACAACCTACTGTGGGATAATCTTCTGCCCAGTCAGTCATGCCTCTTTTGAGACATGATCGCTCAAGCGTGTTTCATGTATGGCACCTAACTGACTGACTTAACATAAGAAAGTGTCAGATGAAATTTCTAGGGCATATAATGAGGAAAGAGGGCTTTGAAAACCTGACACTCATAGAAAAGATAGCGACAAGAGTTACAGACATAAACCATGCATAAAACACTTAGCAAGCTTAAGCAAATGGTTGACAGAACAGGAGAAATAGCAAAAAGGCAAAATTTGTTAAGAAATGAAAATTTGGAGAGCCATGGTTGCTTACATTGTGAGAGGACACAGTATATTAAAACTTATACATCAGGTGAAACATGCAGACAATATATAAAAATCCAGTGCTTTACTGTTCAGAAAAATGAATAAAGAAGAAAAGAAAATATACCAAAAATTGAATCAGGAAAGAGTTAGCCTCTCACAAACTAATAAGTTTCATATCTGTTTCACATCTGTTTATAGGTTTTCATTAACTTTCATGTAATAAAGTTCATGCCCACTAATGCATACCAATGTTCGTATTAGCTGTATTACTGGGGGACACATAATGTTGAAAGAGGGTGAAAACTGCTAATTTAACATGATTTATATATACCATACATTTCTTGTCCTGAATTTAGCTGTATGGGATCGAATCGTAAATGTGGTACTGCGATGTATTAGAAGCTAAGAGCTAAATAAAAATGGTTTCTTTGAACTCAGTTCTGTCATATACATTTGAAGATTCCAAATACTAAAAGGATGAAATTCATGAAAATGTGATAAAAGAAATAATAACAGAACTTGAAGAATGATTTTGCCTTGGTAAAGGTGCCAAATATTTTTATTTAAAATTTAATCCTGACATGGAAAGAAAGTCTGTAGCAGTTTGAAAAAAGTTCTTTTTGAAACATCGGTTTTATTGTGCAAGAATTAAACAAATCCTGACATGGAAAGAAAGTCTGTGGCAGTTTGAAAAAAAGGTCTTTTTGAAACATCGGTTTTATTGTGCAAGAATTAAACAGAACCATTCTTCTCAAAATCAATGAAGAACATGCATTTGAAAAATTGAAAGCAAAGAATCTATAATAGATAAAAGTATTGTTAAAGAAATCGCCATCAAAGAACTTGAAGGATATAAAACTTGTTACGACTGTTAAGGATTTTTATCCCAATATTGTTCCTCACACGAAAAGAAGAGAAGCATTGAAGCTATTAGAAGTTTTCAGTAAAGGGATTGCTTCTCATAAAAATATTTTAATGAAGTCAGTTTTGGATAAATGTTTTTTCAGAAATATTTTAGTTGTGCATTTAAGAAATACTTAATAAAATAATTATATTGGGTGATCCAAAAGTAAGTGGACAGTAAATGATAACATTTAATTTGAGATTACATTTATAATTATATTTACTAATACAATAATTAAATTAACAGTGAAATTTTATTGTGTATAATAATACAAAAGTGCTTCAATTTTATCAATGCAGGTGTTCAAACTGTTGTTTATCCACAATTTACACACCTACTGTCCACCTATTTTTGGACCACTCTCTATTTTAAAAATCTTAAGAATTTCAAAATTACATACAGTTAGAATTTATTGTATAAACTTTTTAAGGCTTAATGAAAGAGAAAAGGTTCATTAATTCTCTGAATTGTTTAATGTGAATTCCTCTTACATAAGTAAGAATTGAGAAAAATTAATAACATAAAACTTTATTTGCATTGTATGTCCTGGTTTTCTAGATAAAAAGAATGCAGCAATATTTAACTTTCATGCCCAGAAAAAACTTGGTGTGTCAGAAGGACAGTTTTTCCTTGACACTGCTATTATTTTAATTATCTTTGCTCCTCCTTGTTGACTGCTACACTCTCCCATGACTCCGTGTTGATGCCCATAGCTTTCATATTGTGTTTTTATGATGTCATAATACCACAGCTGTGGTCACTAGTGGGTCTTCTTCCAGAGGCCAGCTCTCCATACAGGAGGTCTTTAGGAAATGTGGCCGTCTGGCATGTGATGAACATGGACAAGGAGTTGAAGGTAAGAGAGAGAGAGAGAGGAATGCAACACAACACCTACCAGGTGAACTTGAGTGAATTGATGGCAGAGCAGTGTTTGGGAGAAATATAAAAAGACAAAAGTTATTAAGAACAACAAAGAACTGGAAATTGTGGAGAGTCATGATCACCAATGTACTGAAGGAACATTGTACATAGAAGAACAAGAATATCCTCATAATCTTTAATTACTCTTCTTACATTCATATCCTGCACCTCATTCAGTTCCTCTCTATCTAAAGTGGCTCTTGGGTTTTGTATTGGGTGAATATTAGTACAAAAAGAAAATTCTAATCATCTGCAATTAACATTAACTGAATTAATTCTTTGTTTAAGTCCAAAAAAAGCTTATCATGAATAATGGGAAAAAATCTACCTTAGATTTTAGACAGCTTCTTTTATTGTTGACAGTTCTTTACTTCATTCCCTTTCATTCTATGACTTAGTCTTTTGTGAAAGCAGTACTTAGCTTTTTATATTTTTCTCAAATTTTAAAATAAGTAAAATAAGTAAGGAACAGTCAATAATAAAAGAAGCTATCTAAAATGATAAATTTAATTATTATTAAACCAACTGCAGTAAGGATCATGGTTATTGTGAACTCATTAATACTTTTATCAGTTGCATATAGTATGTGCTTCATCAAGACTACATATGGATTTAAATTTAGTTGTTACTCTCCAAGACTGGTTGCCTACCCAGGCTGAAGAACTCTGTACTATTTAACCCCTCGATAGAGAGAAAAATGTATCGATACATGTAAGTAAATGAAATGTAAAGGCATGTAATTAAATGAAATGAACTCATTCCAAGCTAATATTTGCCTATATGTCTGAAACAAAGTATTGTATTTATTTACATAATTCACTGTTGTCCTCATCTTTGCTGCCATATTCTGAATATTTTGGGCTATTGTACACTTCAACCTTCTTTAGATGGTAAAGGTTAGAGTGTACAACAGCCAAAACATTGTTAATATGGCAACAAAGATGAGGACAACAAACTGAATAATGTAAATGATGTAAAACCATTATGCATTGTATCTACTATGCATCCAAGCATACAGCATATAAGTACTGACCTGGATCAATATAACCTAACAGGGCAAAAACTGTTATTTCAATGTGATATGATCATAACCAATTTAGAAATAAAATCAGCGTATGTGTTATTTTTCCTTTTCTTTATGGAGAGTTCTTTTCTTCTGAAACTGTTATTATTCCTTAGTTACATAAATATTCAACCCCTTTTATTCTATCAGTTAGTAGTGAAAACAAGAATCTATCTTATGAATTTCATCTTTTTAATATTAATAATAAGGCAGTGTATTTAATTCTGTATTCTGTGTAAAATTTATTTTTTATTACTGATAACTTTCTTTTGAGGTCTTTATTCTTCTTTAGTCAAGTAAATATCTGACACTTTTTATTCTATCGAGTTGGTATTTGGTGAAAGCATGACACTTGTATGAATTTCTTCCTTTTTTTAATTTAATATTAATAATAAAGCAGTATATATATTTTTGGATTCTTTGTTGTTTTTCTTTTTCGTTTTTTTAAATAATGAGCATCACTCTTCTCCTCAGTTTCTTTGTATTAAAAGAAAAGAAAGCATATAAGAACCTTTGGCTTTCTTTGGATAATATCATCTCTCTTCATCATTTTTTTCACTTGATTCTGTTCAAAACTTTCTAAAACATCCATATACATTGGATAAGTAATAAAAATACCAGAATGTTTTGTGTTCTCTTTATTACATGATTAAAAAATAACAAGCGAATATCAACCAGTTATTTTTTGTTGTCTAGTGATTTTTGTTCTCAGATGCCCCCACTCACCCCCAACAAAAAAATCACAGAAGTAGAATCAGTTGCCTTCTTTCCTGAATATTCTTTATCCTAGCCATTCGAAAAATCTATTCCCATTTTTTCCCATTCTTTCTGAATCCATTTTTTTTAACATGATCTGCTGCTTAACCCATTTTGCCATTATACTTTCCTGAAAATTTTTCTTTGGCATTGGGATTTCTTCCATTGTTAACAATGTTTATGTACAAGGTGCAATGGATAAATAAACAATTCTAAAATATGCAAAAAGGAAGATAACACTTACATCTCATTTTAAAATATATATTTACCAAAATTGCACAAAAATATCTTAAATACTAAAGAATAAAATTTATTTAATAAAAGCAAAATGAACTTTAATCATGGCCTCCAGATGTCAGAATCTCTGGTATCTCTTATGGATGGTTTTCTTATTTAAATTGGTGAATGCTGCCATAATTCTTTGCCATTAGTTCATTTTTTGGTGTTACAAGGAGTTTTGTTGATCTCTTGCTCGACTGTTTCTCCCACATAATATTCAAGGGGGGTTGCAGTCAGGGAAGTTAGGTGGCCAGATTTAAGAGGTGATGTTATTGGCAGAAGTTGTGTAACAGCCATGACTGTTTTCTCCCACTTGTGTGGCATGGTACAAAGTCCTGTTGTCAGACTTTGGGACTTTCAGCAGCCACCCTGTTGACCAAGGGCAGCACTACATCCTTTGTGTAGGCCATATTGAGTCTGAATCCCTTGTAAACAAATTCAGGAGTTGTTTTCTCATCAAAATGATCACAGTAAGTTTTCTGAGCTGCTGTGCCTTCGTAGTTACTCATCCAACTCTTTATGAATCCTTGAAATGTTTCATTGAAGCTTTTGGCATAAATGCCATGCAATACAGCATGTTGTTTCCAAATTTCTGGCAGAGGGAATTGAGTCATAGTACTCTTTTATTCACATATGGTGCCAAACTGAACTACTAAATCATGCAGTCAACAAAATCAAAAGCAGTATGCATGTGAGAAATTGAAAATCTAAAATGACAGCAGTTTACCCATTGCACCCTGTGGATATACATTTTTCTATCAAATATCTTTTCACTTCACTTTTTTTAAATGTTACTATTCTACGCTGCCCCCTGAGTTCTTCAAGTTATTTACCGGTCTCAGGAAAAGACAATTGACATTTCTTAAATACTATATCTCTTCAGGACATAGATTTTCTGCAGATGACTTTCCAGATACCTTTTTTTTATGATCTGTGAATTGCCATAGCTTATTGGAAAAGACAGTGGATTAATTTCCAATTGCTTCCTGCATGGTTTTATATTTATCCTTCTCTTAGACCTTCCAAGATAAGGGATCCCAGTCTGTATTGCTATTTAACCATAACTGAGTGAGAGGGTGAAGAAATGGATTCAAGTCTCTCTCAAGGGTATTTCTATGGAAGAAAATGCAGCAGACTAGGATAGAATTTGAACTTGACTTGCTGATTTCACTACCTGCACATTATCAATATTAATTTCTTTAATAGAATAAAAGCAAAATATATTTGTATTGCACCTTCATAGGAATCAGCATAGAGTCGATATATATATATATATATATATATATAATCAGCACATAATCATGCACACCTAAAAATGAAAAAGAGAATAATAGATAAAAATTGTATCAAATGATGTGAATAAAAACTGAAATATCAAAACTCTTCTTGTCTTACTGAATAGAGATTACCAGCAGGTATATTTTAGTGATTCGTCATTATTTTTTATGAAACTGATGTGCTATATATATATATATATATATATATATATATATATATATCTGTAATTTTTTAATGAATTTTTTAATCCAACAATAATTTTTATTACTATAAGAATTATTTTTAATGGGTTTAATATGTTTGAATCCCTGTCTTTGTTTTGTTTTGTATTTAAACAATGAAATTAATAATCAGCTGAGATTAAGAATTACTATTAAAGAAAAGTGTTCCTTCAACATAAATTGAACATGCATTGTTTTTTCTATTTAGAAAGCCACTCCTGAAGCTAAAATACATATATTTCTCCCAATTTGGCTGTTCTCCTTTAGTAAGACATTTTGAAATGTAGGCTGGTTGTTAGTAATAAAAACCAGGAGAGCAACTCAAATCTATATACCAAATAAAAGTAACACTGTTTATAATACACACATATATATATATATATATATATATATATATATATATATATATATATGTGTGTGTGTATATATATATGGTGGTCCAAAATTAGGTAAACAGTAAATGATAACATTTATTTTGAGATTATATATACAGTTATTTTTACTTTTCTTTTTTTGATAATCATCTTACCCGAAGCAAGGCAGTACTGTCACTGGTGTGCAGGGGGTTACATAATAGGAGAGGGAAGAAAGAGGAGAACAGGTCACAGTAGGTGTTGGAGAATTGGGTAAGAGAAGGATGGTTATGTTGGTGGGAAGAGAGCTGCGTGAGAGGAAAGTGTAAAATGAGAAGAAGATGGGAATCAAGGAGATATAGGATGACAGTTGACATTGCATTTAAAATCTTGCAGATTGTAGCCATCAGGTAAACAAGAATAACAGGTGGGAAGTGTGAGAAAAGAAGCTATCAGAGTAGAAGTTGTTGTCACACTTGATTGTTTTCACAGTAAAAGGGCGGGACCTTGTGGATAGTCTAGTAGCTCAGGTAAATTCACATGGTGGGGTGGTACCAAGGAGCTAAGCTTGTCAAAGCAGAATTCCTGAAAGTATCTGTAGAAGATCCAGAGTGAAGCAACATCTCGTCAGGGAGAGAGAGAGACAGGAGTTAGACTGCCTACGTCTGGATTGACTACATTGCAGATTCTTCTCTGAATTTTGTTGAGAATCCCAAGGTGAACAGCAGGGGTGCCTGACCAGATATGACAACGGTATTTAATGCATGGGCAGATTGTAGATTTATAAATGTGCATGATGGATTGATAAAAGAAAACTTCCTGGCCTGACACAGGGACCCAACCTTCTTAGCAGTAGATTTAGCTATTAATTCAATGTAGTCATTCTACTTAAGGTCTGCTGAGAGAACGAGACTGAGGATGTACAGTGTATTGCTCTCAGGTAGAATAGTGTGCTTATACAATTATTACATTGACAATTAAATTTTATTATATACAATAATATAAAAGCACTTAAATTTTATCAATGCTGGTGCTTAAACTGTTGTCCATGAAAATTTACACAGCTTTACAGTCTATTCCTCATGCTTTGAGAAACATTTTGCACAAATCTCTTTGGGTATTAATTTCTTGAAATGCATTTCTTATGTAATTCTTAAAATCACCAGTACTTCTTTGTCCTTCAGTAATCACCAAAAGAAGAAATCCGTTGGGGTCAACATGAATGTGCTGGCCAATCAATTAGACCTCTTCAACTATTTCATTTATCAGGAAATGTTTCATTAAGATACTCAAGGGCTGGTCTTGAATATATATATATATATCCAGCAGCAGACAGCCAGCCAGGAACAGCCATTCTTTGAAAGGCCATGAAGACACTTGAACAGACAAAAGCTTCTCTGCCATTCTGAAGATGAGATTTTGATCTCGAAATATTAATGTTTAATAAATAGGTAATACCCAAACACTTCTTTACCTTCCTTTATTTTACTCAACACATTGTGACAGCCTTCAAGACATAACCCATATATATATATGTATATATATATATATATATATAATTAATGAACATTATTGTAATAATAGAATCAATATCCAAACCTATTCACCTACTTTTTGACCAGCCGGTATATATATATATATATATATATATATATATATATATACTATTTGCATCATTCACATTGTTGGTTCTAATCATCTTTATTTCCAAGAACACATGACCCAGTGAATAAAAATATTGATTTAGTGATCCAAAAAGTGAGTTCAATACCCAACCAGAGCAGAGGGAACAAAACTTAGATAGTTGAGTTATGAAAAGAAATTAACTGAAATGAATATATAAAAAAAAAAGAAAAGAAGGGAAAAGGTGTTGTACATGGATTTAGAACAATATATCTCCAAGGACTATATAATGAGTTTGATTCAATATCCTAACAAATACCACCTGAAGAAGGCCAAAGCATACAATAACTAAAACATTGAGAATATGTTAATAAAAATGAGAAGAACAATTTGAACAATGTAAATAGTTACAATACCTCATCTTCGAAAGATGAACTAATATGTATAGGGTGAGGCAAAAAATAACTTCAATATCGATTTGGGGTGAATAGATAGGCTAAAGAGGTCCTGTTAATTATCCAGTGAGGTCACAAGACCTCAAGCCCTTGGATTTTTTTTAATTTTGTCATTTAAAATCAGTTATTTAACAGATGTACAAAAGAAATATTGAATTAAATATGAATACAATAAAATGATGGAAAATTTCAGATATTTTTTTTTTTTTTTTTAATCATATCACCCCAAGCAAGGCGGTTAACGCCACTGATGTGCAGGGGGCTACATAAGAGTGAGAAGATTAGAAAAGAGAAAAACAGGAAACCGCATCCTAAACAGGAAACAAGGGATGAGCCTCTTCGCCTTTTCAATAGACGTGGGTGGAGTGTGAACCGGGCGATAGTTTAGTTTATCTACTCCAATTGAAAAAACAGTGAGAAGATTAGAAAAGAAAAACCGGAAACCGCATCCTAAACAGGAAACAAGGGATAAGCCTCTTCACCTGTTCAATAGACGTGGGTGGAGTGTGAACCGGGCGATAGTTTCGTCTATCTACTCCAAGATATGTTAATGAATCATGCAGGCAAAGAATTAAAATGTGTTTTGAAAAAGAAAGAAGCCATTTTGAATTGTACATATAACAATTAAATAACTAGTAAATAAAATTTTTATGTGTAATTATGATTTTAATAGATTATCTCTATGGTGTGTAACTTTGGCCTCACCCTATATATATATATATATATATATATGCTTTTTAGTGGTGTGTAATATTACCCTTTATTTACATTTAATATAATGGTCTGATGCAGTGAGGTTAGGTACAAATATTGACAGTCTCCAGTTTGTCTTTAAGCTACCTCAGCTTAGTATGCATAACTCAGAAGATAACCTTTTAGACATTTGTTTGCAAAAAGAAGGAAGTCTTAACTATGGTAAAATATTTTTAATACACAAAGAGAAATAAAGTGATCATTAATAAGATTATCTAGTTGCCTTGTGTTTGAGATAGCTGGCTATTTTTTAACACACACCCAGTTTGGTGTTAAAAACCAGGATTATAAGTGGTGATCTCCAATTTTGCCTTGCTAAGATTTTTTGTTGTTGAGAGAATAGAAAAATTTTGTCATGTCTGTTAAGAAAACTTATTTGGGAAATATATATAAATAGACAAGAACTTATGCTGATAGCATAATGGAAAGAAAAGAAACTGAGTTGGGCATCTTGACATGGTGTTAGGATACCTCAATGTGGGACAATGTTTAACCATCTTGTCTCACTACAATCATTAAAATTGAGTAGTGTTTGAGCCTCACTGAGTGCCCAATACTTTTGACCTTGTCCCACATCTAAGCTGCATTTAAAAAATCACCATAAAAAGAAAGAAATGTAAGAGAAAAGAATTCTCACTGGATTTATTCGCCCTTTACAGCAAGGCTATGCTAAGAGAACTAGAAGATTTAATCACCGATTGTAAGAAATTAAAATAATTGGTGGTCAGGAAGGAGAGTAGCCCAGGATGCCAACTACAAATTAGAGATACCAAAACCAAACAGGTACAAAAAGATTTAAATATTTCAGAAGTATTTTAACAGATGATAGAAGATGGGACACAGAAATCTAAAGGTGAATTGGAATAGCAAAAGATGACTCTCAAAATCTAAGTTAAGTATAAAGAAACAGGAATATTTCATTAAAAACAAGGACAATAGAGCTCTGTGTAATATCTGCCACCCTATATAACAGTGAATGCTTGACAATTTCCTCACAGCTGAAAAGGAAACTTGACACAACAGTGGTTCTACAGGTGGATGTTGAGAATACCAAGGTGGTAGCACATGAGTAATGAGGAGATTTTAAGGAAAACGGAAGCAGACAAAATGCTTATATTTAGAATTAGATTAGAATAAGATTGGGAGTTGACATTTCCTAGACACATAATGAGGAAAGAGGATTTGAAAAATTTAACACACAGGGTATATTGAAAACAAGCACAACAGGGGGAAACCATGATGGTCATATTAGTTGTTTCCATACAAGGAATGATTTGGACTGAGTAGCTGGCACAGATTTTTGTTGAAACTAATAAAATCTTTCTCTTAGAATAACTTTTCAGGAAAATAAGTTTCTCAAGTACAGTAGCTTGAGCTACTTACTGTAAATGGATGGCTAAACATGGGGTGGGAGGAGTAATAAAAAAAACAGAGATTGGTGAGCACTACAAAGTATAATAAGTTGTAGAAAGATTTACTGTTCCTTGGTCATCCCATTAGTTTATTATTCTCTTATTCTTATTGCTAAGATAAAAACCAATTTCCAGACAAAGATTGTTGTCCCCCAATAAAAAATTGTAAATATATTAATAATTCATTATTATACTTATAACAATAACATTTAACTCTACCTTGTCCATATAATCTTAAAAGTGTTTCATTTTTATCAGACATTAAAATTTCTCATCAGCTCATTAAGTTACTAAAGACATTTTTTAGCTATGATTGTTTTAAAATTGCTCTTTCCCTTCAGAATGTAGACAATCATGGCTCTCCACAGATTACTTTCCTTTGTTATCTGTGAATTGCCGTTACTTCCTGTAAAAAAAAAGATAGTGAAGTGGTTTCCCATTGTTTCCCTAAAGTTTTGAATTTTTTATAAAATATTCATTAATTAACCTACCAAGGGCAAAATTAAGTTGCAATGGTTATAGTCAATAATTTCTACAAAATAGACTTAAGCTGATATTTTACAAGCATGGTACCTAGAATCACATTGAACTTTCATAAATATCATCTGCATTTCTTTTACAGAAGTTTTTTTTAAATATTCTTACTTTATTATTTTAATAGAATATAAGGTAAAACGTGATCATTGTTTCTGCTTTTGATGACTTCAAGTCACAAATGAAAAGAAGTTCCACATAAACTATTTATTTTATGGTTATTGTATCAGTGACTATTCACTTCCAGACATTGCCTTATAAAAGCATGAATAATTCAGTGGGTAAATATTTTGTGCTAACATCAGTACATGCAAAAGCAATGCAGCCTGCTGGAAAACATGTTTGTGAACAGGAGATAAGAATCCAGATTAGTTAAATATATAGATCAATGCTTGCAACTTTGATTTTATATATACATACATACATATATATATATATATAAAGTGTATTTAAGCATCAAGAATTCTTTCAAACATGATTGCTTAAATAATATTGACAAGTTCTGTCTATGTAATTTCTATTAACTTTTACAAATTTTGGAATAAGTTGTTTTATATAACCAGTATATTTACTAAAGTTCATTTTTATTTTTGGTTTTCCTTGACTAAAGAATTTTTTTATTTATCAAACTATCTTTTATTAATTCTGAGATTTCTATGTTTACTGGAAAAATTTCAACATGTCAAAAGTATGTATTATGTAAATGATGTTCAATTATTTTTTGTACAATATTTAAATACTTTTAGTATAGGATAAGTTTTTGTATTATATATTTTATATAATGCCTACTTATTAATTAAACTGTTTTCTTTCAATTTTTTAACATGTATCTAGACATTCAGAGTCATTATTAGACATTCAATTACGTCACTTCCATAATTTACCTAAACTTTTCAGTTTACTTTATGAATATTTATGAGTATTTCATAAATTTAACAATGAAAAAACGACATTTTTGTTTTTGGTTTAAAATGAAAAAATTCACATTTTCCTTAACAAAAATCCATCATAGAATGAAATATATTTGCCAAGATAGGTTTTACTTTCATCTTTTTTTCATATATATATATATATATATATATATGATAAAAATGTAGTTTTAAGGTATGCTGTATTTTAGGGTTAAAGTGCTCACTATCAGAAACAGAGCATATGTTAATATGAATGTGAACAGTGAGGTCAACACCTATTAGCTGGGTGTTAAATTCAGTTTCAATGCCCACACTTATATATATATATATATATATATATATATATATATAAATAATTGTGCCACTAGTTTTAGTGTGAACACCTTTTCTATCTGAAATATGTCCCACTCAAGTTACCACCACAAAGTTTATGGGCCATTTACATTCAATCTTTAAAGCCCTCTCTGTGTAAACAGAGAGAGCATATATTTGAACTCCAACTCATATCCATTTAGTTTTTTTGTTCTGTTGAGTGAGGTGCAAAACTGGTTGACCAGCCCATTTTTAATTTTATTTTTTTTAAAAAATATTATTATTATATGTGTTAATAAAAAATATTTTTGTCTACTTATAGTGATAATATATATATATATATATATATATATATATATATATATATACAGGATGTTCAATAATGATAGTACACATTTTAAATGTAAATATCTTGGATTATAAAAATGATATACAGTTTTAAATATATTTATTACATAACTGATACAAAAGAGTTTGACATATCTAAATTTTCACTATTTTTTACAGATATCTGATATCTCTATTGCTGATGGTGAACACTCATAATGTTGTGGATTCCAAAAAAACTGAATACATGCATGTTCTCTTCTTGTTTGTGAACATCTCAGTGATGTAATATTCAAATCTAAGATAATATGTTGAATTCAGTTATGTAATAAATATATTTGGTGCTCTATGTCATTTTTAAAATCCAAATACTTGCATTTAAAATGTGTCTCATTATCATGGGATACCCTATATATAGATATATATATATATATTTAAAATTTATAACATAAATATGTTATAATATCACTACAAAAGTAGCCATTTTGTTTCTGGTTACTTTTGTAGTGGTATTGTAACATACTTATTTTATAAATTTTAAATAAACATTATTTACTCAACTTTGTATTGAGCAATTATTTAAGAATAGTGTTTCTTTGGATACAGAATGTTATTTCATCCATACCTACCCTATACTTGTATATAAATATAAGCAGTAAATAAAGATTTCATTGATTTGGTTAAAATCTGTTCTGAATTTTAATTTGATTTTTTTTTATATTATGCATTAGTTTTGATTTCATATTATCATAATAAGATTTTAATGCATTGTATTTTCAATTTGTTTATTATATATATGAGATAACAATATATATTTTATATAAAAAAAACAATATTGGGGAAAAATGTATGAAAAATTGGATAAAGTCTTCTTGTGATGTGGGCATGTTTCATTCTTTGGAACTTCATCAGATTAAATTTGTTATGATGCTGCAACTACACATCTGATCAAGGTACTTTCTAGACATGAATCTAAATAAAAAATAATTTGAATTCAAAGGGACTTTTACAACTTTTTTACAACCAATACATCAAATGCATTGGTTGCCAACAGTCATAAGACTCAATACAATTTTGACATAAAAAATGCTACTCTGATCAAGGAAGAAATCAATTCACTGTAACAAAACTGTCTACAGAATGCCTTGATCACAATATCATCAACAGTAAATTTACATTATGTCTCTTGCAACTATTTCGCCATTCTTGAAAAATCTTTGTATTATCACAATGTAGGATATTAATAAAAAACTGATGGAAATACAAAGAAAAAGAATCTAAGTGAAATAAGCCAGAATAAAAGAAAAATTCTAAAATTCCCAGCATTCCTTGTTCATGCACATGTGTAGTCACACTAACAAATCAAATTGAGTCCACTGAATTCCCAAAAGATTAAATAACTCACACAAAAACATTTTCCACTTTGTGATACATTTTCCCCTATTATATATATAACACATCACTCAATAAATCCTAAGCCTAACTAATAAAGCAACAACTTTTAGGCAAAATTCTACTTTATTCATCAACATAGTCTCCTTCTAGGCAGATGCACTGATTCCAATGCTTCTCTAACAATTTGATGGCATTTTGGAGAATGATTTGCTTTTGGCCTCAAAATATGCCTCAGTTTCCAATATCACTTCTTTATTAGAGCCAAATCTCTTTCCTTAGAGAATTCTTTTGAGGTCTGCAAACAGCCAGTACTCACTGGGGGCCAGATCTAGAGAATATGGTGGATGTGGAAGCAATGCAGAGTACAATTCATGTAGTTTTGCCATCTTTGGGATCAACTTGTGACACAATGCATTGTTTTGGTGAAAGATCACTTTTTCTTCTTATTTGTGGCAGTTTTTTAACAGTTTCTTCCTTCAAAAGAACCAATAATTTTATATACTATTTGCTATCAATGGTTCTTTCTTTCTCAAGGTAATCAATGAACAAAATACCTTGTACATCTCAAAATATGGAGGCCGGAAACTTTACATGCTGATGTTTGCATCTTTGGTCACTTTGGACGGACTTCACCTGCTACAGTCCATTCAGCTGACTGCCGATTTGACTCTGAAGTGAAGTTGTGGATCCTTGTTTATCCATTGTCACATATTTATGCAAAAACTCTTTCTTGTTGTGTTGAAATAGTTGCAAACAATGCTCTGAATCACTGACACATTGTTGTTTTTGATCAACTGTGAGCAAACGCGGCACCAACTTTGAACACAGATTTTTCATTGACAAATGTTCATGAAAAATGGTGAATACACTGTCTTCTTATATGTTCAACTCCTCTGCTATCTCACACAACTTTAATTTACAATTAGTCAAAACGAGTGTGCGAATTATTTTAGTGTTTTCTGGGACAACTGCCATTTTGAGTGACCTGAGGCTTCAGCATCATTTGTGTCTGTACGACTGCATTTAAAGTCAGCACACCACCTCTCAACTGTTGTTTCCAATGGAGCAGAATTCAAATAACACTTATCAAGTGATTGTTTTGCTTGAACAGTATTTTTCCTATCAAAAAGCAATACTTTACCTACACACGAAATTCAGATTTTTCCACTGTTTTGAAAATTTGCAACAGTAGCTTCACTTAAATAACTGTAATTTGTAAACTAATAATCTGATTATGACCAAATTTTGACATGTGCCATTTGAAGGTTAGTAGTTCATAAAAATTATATGGATTTTTTATCAGTGGTGATATCTATATGTCCAGCCTGGGACTTATTGAGTGATGTATTATATGTGCATCTGTGTATGTGTGTGTTTGTGTGTAAATAAAAGACAAAAGGAAAACTTTCCATTACCAACACATTTTTTCACTTAAAGAAATTTATCAAGGTAAATGTTTGTTTTTATTTCATAACTTCTATTTATATATCAAAGTATAAACTTTAAAAATAAAAACTTCAAAATGCATTGATAAAGAAAAGTGTCTGCTTTTTCTTTTATTTGTATCATCTTCACAGACATGATTTATTCACATGTTTATTTTTCTATTCATGTTTTCTGCACATGCTAGTGTGTAGGGATTTAATTGTTAAATTCTCCCTTGAGTGTTCAGTGCAGAAGATCTGTAGGAGTTTTTTTTTTTTCACACACCATGATGTTGACACTTTACAATAGTACTTGAGGTAGACAATTACAGAATAAGAGGCATCAGCAAAGGGATAATGCCATCAAGAGGTACAGGTACATTGGAGGTGAAAGAGAAGGAAAAGTCTTAAGAAGAAACCTAATCATAAACAGAAAACAAGGGATAAAATGTTACTCCTGTTTAAAAGACTGCAGAGGAACAAGAAATATCACAGGTCATAAATCATGTGAGTCTGGAGGTGAATGGTCTGAAGAAATTTCTTTAATGGTTTTCCAATGGCTAAATCATGTGAGTCTGGATGTGATATATCTGAAGAACTTTCTTCAATGGCACCATGGATTAAACAATAAATATCCCAGGTAGTGTAATATAACAATCTGGCCCCACCCGAGGAAGGCTGATGCAAGCGAGGGTGTTTCCGGTCGTTGAAAGGAACGGATGTCGTTTGACCTTATTTCCGGCAGCAGCGGAAATAACTACAGAGGCAAACAGAACAGGTGTCTCTGAGAATTACGTGGGCGTGCGTGGGCGAGGCAAAACCGGAAGAAAAAGTCCCGGTTCTGGAAGATTATAAAAAGACCTCGGCACACGGATTCGCCAGTAGACCAGCAACAGAGATCGGTCGGTGAAGAGAGAGACACAACAGATAAGACTACACTCCCGTCAACCCATTAGAAGCGCGCTCTCTCAATTCTCTGTACCCTATTCTACACGGTCCATCGTCATTAATAAAAATATAACTTCATATTTTTATATATATGCGTGTTTGTTGTTTGTCGATATATTACAGTAGTAAATCATATGAGTCTGAAGGTGCCAAATCTAAAGAATTTTCCATATACATTTGAATTTCCTCTTCTTTATCCATGATTCTGTAATGCATCACACCTCTAACAATGCTGTTATGTTGAAAATATTACCAGACATCTTCCTTGCAAAAAAAGTAGTTTCTCTCTTTCTTCAAATGAGAGGAATAATTAATCTTTAATTTTCTATAAGTTTATATATTGTGTGGCAATTTCCTTCAAAAATTTAATCTTTCATCTCTTTCTAATTTCTAAGTTCTTCAGAAGTGTTTTATAATATGAGCTGAAAAACCCTTTCCTGAAACTTTTAAGTGATTCTTGATGCATGCTTGAAACTACTGCTTGCTTACCATAAGCCTGAGTGAGACATTGATCATATTTGCTTTCTTTTTTTCAGATTAATTTTCTTTTTTATTATGAGCCATAATTTTGATACAGATTATAAAAATCTTAATCCCACCAAATCTAAGTTCTTGTGTTAAACACAAAAACCGTAAGAATAACAAGTCATAATAGGCATAAAATTACAAAACAAGATTCAATCACTATGAAACTTTTAAAAGAAAAACATTTATTACACAGTTATGAAAAAAGTACAAATACAAAGTTTGCACAAAAATTTATTTTTGTGTATCTATGATGGCAGTATAACAATCTCTGATAAAAGAATTATCATTACAGAATTACATTTTGTTAAAAGACAAGGATTTTGAAAAAGACGAAAACAAAAAACAATGCAAGAAAGCAGAAAAACAATGTAAAAAAAATGAAAACACCCATTTTTACTTTTTCCATAAGCATCTTTGGGACATATAAAAAATTTTGAAAAGTCCCTTTTAAAATCACAGTGTTCATGCTTAAACTTTTTTTCATTTCTTGTTGTCCAGCCACAGAAGAATGTTCACTTGAACATCAAAATTATTTAGTCTCTCTGCAGCCGGATGTTAGATGGTGCCTTCTTGATACTCTGTTCTTTATGTCAACTGCTTTTTGCTCTTTGATTTTTTTCTTGTGCCCTTACTGCTAAAATGTTTATTCTCCTTCTGTGCTGATCTGAAATCTTATTTATTTCATAAAATCAGCTCACAAGGCACACATTCAGGTTTTATAAGATTTTGAAACCACATCTCTCATTGGTCACAATATACAAAAAATAATTTTCCATAACTAGAAATTGATCTTTCTCAAACTTTGTTGGGTTTTAACCACTGAATAGAAAAACATTTCCAAGTGTAACAAATTTTTAAACAAATTGTCTGTCTGTCATAAAAATACACTTCTCTCAAAAAACATGTGCTAAAAAAACAACCTAGACTATTAAACATTTTTTAAGGCTAACATTTTAAAAGAAGTAAAGATAATTTTTTTTTTACTTTTATACAAACAATTCTTAATCTGTTAAGCCAGTTTACAAGTACAATATACCACCATGTAATTACTGGTAAGAACATATTCTTCATTCTTGCAGCAAATAAATTAGCTTGAAGCTACTATTCTGTGTGGTACTGATCTATTACCTTATTATAGTATTAGGCCCTTTCGAACTCAGAGGAGCATAGGCCATCAACATCAATAATCTATTGAACTCACTTCTAGGCTCTCCTCATTGCTTCTGTTTAGTTGCTTTTCTATATCTCTAATTCATTCTCAGCGTTACGCTTCAGGTGTTTCTTTGCCATCCTCACATTCTTTCTTTCTTTGGGTTCCCAGTCAGAGCATGGCAGGTTATTCTGGTTTCCTAAGTGAGTGTCCTATTCAGCTCCACTTTCATCTATAATGCCTTTACATTTTGTTTATATATTTCTACAAATAATTAAAAAAAATTGTTTATATAAATATAGATTGATTTGTCATTAAGTTCTTTCAGATGCATATATTATTATCATTATCTTTGTGAAAGACAATGCTATATTACTAACATGACTCAGTCAGTTAGTCAGTTAAGTGCCATACGTGATACATGCTTGGGCGATCATGTCTCTTTCGAGACATGACTGACTGGGCAGAAGATTATCCCGCAGTAGGTTGCCATTGCTTTCTGCAGTAGACTGGTTGCCGACCAAGGCTATAGAACCCAATCTGTCCTGTTATTTAACCCATAACTGGAAGAAATAGATGGATTAATACCTTTCTCAAGGGTATTTGCATGTAAGTGAATTCAATGAATTTGGTTGGAATTCGAACTCGGCTCCCTGATTTCTTGTTCCAAGCCGATATCCAATGCACCACAATGCACATCCTGCTGACATGACTAGTATGTCAAAAAGAATCATACATCCAACTATGTAAGTATAATAAATCAGTTCATAAGAGTAACTTTGTACAACTCATGTGCTGCTTATTAGTGCTGAATTAGTCTATAAAGAAGCAATCTTTAAATCATAAAATTTAACCAGAAATACCAAGGAATAGTGATTTGGTAAGTGATTTGGTCTTAACAAATAAAGTGTATCTATGTGCATGCAATAAAAAGCTGATAAAAATTCAAAGAATAATAAAAATTATTATGATTATTTCATGCATTTGCATATTCTTACAAGATTGTTAGTGATTATTACTGAAAACTGAAGTACTGCAAGTTTCCTCAATTCTCTTTTCATTACTATCTTTGTAGGCCCCAGCAGCATTGTTGTCTGCAAAATCTCAGCTCTTCTTTAAATTTTTATCTGATCTAATGATTCTCAGGATTTTGTGCAATTTCAAATACATCTACCATTATAGATATAATATTGGAGTAGATAGACTTAACTATCGCCCGGTTCACATTCCACCCACATCTTTTGAACAGGTGAAGAGGCTCATCCCTTGTTTCCTGTTTATGGTTTCCGGCTTTCTCTTTTCCAATCATTTTACTCTTAAGTAGCCCCATGCACATCAGTGGCATCACTGCCTTGCTTGGGGTGATATGATTAAAAAAAACAAAAAATTCTAATCTTAATATTTTATAACTTTCTCAGTTCCTGTTTTTTCTAATTTCTCATTGTATGTCATGTTCACTCTGTGAATCTACCAGGGCAGCTATGTCCACAATTTAGCAGATTATTTTTATCTGATTTCTGACTATCAGATCCATATCTTGTTTTATCTTGTATAGAAATCTCAAAGTATTTATAAATATTTTTGTCAGGACAGATACTGCTTCACACAGCAAGTAATTGCCTATAATATTATTACTTTGTTGTTGTTTGTGGAAATGTATAATCCAGAAAAAGAAGTGAGAAAAGTATAGTAATTTAAGTAATGAAAATTTCATTATAATCTTCTTTTATATGACATGTTCCTTTTCAATATATGTGATCATGGCTATCCACTATTTCTTTTCCTGTATTGACTTTTGGCCATTTAACATCCCTCTTAGTCATTTTGTTGTTTATTCATATGACCTCATTAAGTAGATTACTCAGTATTTCCCCGCACCCAAGTTATTGTGCCTTCAACATGACTTGTGTGTGTTAGATTTTCTTGTTCTTCTTTCGACATTATGGACATCATACATTTCAGCTGTCTTTTTTTTCTTTTAATTTTAAGTAAACTTGCAGTTTCTATTTTTCATATAACTTTCTTGTTGCTCACATGTTTATTCTATAGAAGTCAGAAGTTCACATACACTTTGCACATTGCTTCATTTGGTTCTTTTTCTTTTTCTAATGTGTTAAGATGAAGGGTTTCATGATGATCACTCCAGTACCTTAACTTTATTAACCTAAAACCATTTTGTCACAATTTTGGCAGTATGTTTGAGGTTACTGCCCATTCAAAAGAACCATTTGGGGAAAAGAATTAAATTTTGACTGATGTCATAAGGTGTTGTTTCAATACATCCACATAATTTTCCTTCCTCATTATGTTTTCTCTGAAATGAAATACACCAGTCCTTCTAGCAACAAAGAAAAACAGTGGTATTACAGCTTTCTTGATCTCTCTCTCTCTCCACACACACACACACACACACACACACACATTTATATATATATATATATATATATATATATATCAGCATGCAGTGTAGGTATAGAAGAATCCAAAAGAGTATCCTGTGCATACAGTGGTAAGATGACTCTCTAAGAGAGCTCTAAATATAGATGTATATAAATACATATAGAGTAAATATAAGAAAAATTAAGGCGGACACGTTATTTAATGATAAATCAAAAGTATACACCTATTTCAGGCCAACCTTCATCAGCTTCCATCTTTATCCCTTGTACAATAAAGACAAAACCTGATCAAGGTTCGCCTGAAATAGGCCTATACTTCTGATTCACCATGCAATACTGTGTCTGCCTTAATTTTCCTTATAGATATATATAAAAGTGACGAGGGCGAACATTGTGTAAGTATTTATTTGTTTGATATATTTGACTTAGAGTCTGCATTTTGTAGTCTAGCTTTACGGGAGTTGTGCTCAGATGTAGATTAAAATTTTAGAATGCTAACAACACCTTGAAATTTTTCAGAAAGTCAAAATTAGGGAGTAGAAAAATATATATTATCACCCCACAAAGTCAGGGATCAGTTTATGTATTGATTATAATATAGTATTGATCTTCCGACTTTATATTATCTATATCTATATATGTTACCCTTCCCCTGCCCATCCTAATCTAATAGAAACATTCTACATTGTTATCTATATCTATAAAAGTGACGAGGGTGGACATTGTGTAAGTATTTGCTATGTAATTTCATATGTTTTTTATTCTTATTATTCCTTAAACTACCGAGTGAAACCAGGCTAAACTGCTAGTATACATATATATATATATATATATATATCAATAAATATTTTGAATATATATATATATATATATATATATAATAAATAAATAAATATATATATATATATTTATTGATATATTTATTGATATATATATATATATATATATATATATATATAAGCACTAAAGAGAAATGGTAGACTTTAAAAAGATTAGATGTGTTTACATTGTGTATATAACATGCTAAAATCCACCTTCCTCCACCAAGTGCGCATAGTTTAGAGGTTAGAATCAACGACTGATGTCAATTCGGTTGGGTTTCAATGCTGGCTAGAAGCAGTCAGATGTCTAATCTTACTGATGAGCTGTAATACAGCAAAACAGGACTGTCTGTAGATACCTATATATGTATATATATATCTATATATATATATACAGAAGTATACGTACATTTATAAATATTTTTTCTGGTGTTAATAAAACAGTGCTCAATGTAATATAACAGAGTTATTAAGTATATATTAATAAATATATATATTATCCTATGTCTAAAGCATGATTCAAAGTTTCATGCACTATGCAATCATCAGGTGCATATTATGAACTATGCACCTGATGATTTTATAGTTCATGAAACTCCAAGTTGTGCTATAAGTGTATTAATATATATATAGATAGTAAATAACTAACCTAGAGAGCCAACGAACCTACCAAGCCAACTTTCCTTAAAGATCCAATTTGGTGAAACCTTGGTAGGTTCGTTGGCTCTCTAGGTTAGTTATTTACTTTGTTTGCTCTACTTGCATATTGAGCGCTTTTTTGTTTTAGGTTACTTGTCTTGGGTTTTTTTCTTTGGGCTACGTACTTTGACTGATGTTCAAGTACTTAGCTCATTCTTTTTTTATTACCATTTTTCCTTCCACATATGTACTTGGAGGGTTTTTCAAAACGAGTATAACCACAAGTTTACATTTATATATATATATATATTTGTTTGTGTTTCTTTGTCCATATAATGTTTACATTTTGGATGATCAGGGCTCTCCACAACTTCTTAGACATGTATATATGTTTAGGTCTGCCACAATGTAGACAGATTCAGCTATAGATCTATGACTTCCTAAGTCAAAAAACAAAAATATAAAAGAACTAAAAAAATTCTAGCTACATGGGCATCAATATTTCTACTGCATATTTCCTTGAATCAATAAACCAATTTTGATCTGAGACTGACGGGAAGCTCCGCATAGTTTTGCAATGAATCACTTGGATCTTAACAGACAGGTATGAAAGGTGACTTCAGAAAGTAATTCTTTTTTTTTGTTTGTTCACAGTATTCCATATAATTTATACACTTTGTTTTAAGATCAGAAAAAATTCTATATACATGATGTGTTTTCCTTAAAAAGCATTGCACAACACAAAGATTCATGTGTAACAGGCTCTATATACTATTTTCTGGCTGTAGAAGTAAAATGCAAGGAATTAGGTGTTGGTCTTAGAGTCAGAAATCAATACAATCTGTTGTGAATCTTTTTCACTCACTATCAGTACACCTTGATGCACATGTGTACTCATGTACAATTTTACATACAAACTTTCTTCATGTAGAAAAACAATCATCAAGATACAGAACTGAAAGCAAATATTGAGTAAATATCAATGGCTTCATCTGATTTAAATCTGATTAAAAAAGTGGATGATAAAGCCAGTCTGTAATAAAATTCTTGCAAGCAAATATATCATCTAGGAAGAGCAGGGTGTTGTAATAGTCACCAGCATAGTAAATAAAATTAGTCAGCCAAATTCAAAATCAGCTAACACTACTTGTAACTCAACTCTCCAAGTTTTTATTCCCTCTGCTCTGGCCAGGTATTGAACTCACTGATGGGAATTAACTGAAATTGAGATATTCCCAAAAAGACATGGTATGGGGAATTAGAACAATATACTCTCATAGATTAAATAAAGAGTTCAGTTTGTAATTCCAACATATATCACATCAAGAAGTGTATAACTGTGGAAATGTTGTGAATATGGAAATAAAGACAAGGACAATTCTCCAAACAATGTAAATAGTCAAAATACCTCATCTCAGAAATATAGACATATATCTGTATGTACATAGATTTTCACAGGTGCACTACACTATTTGATGAAGAAGAGTGTAATTGAATCATCATTTAGAAAAATATGCTGTCATAATAAAAAGAAAATGTCACATAAAGGTAAAATGACTTGTTTTTTACCTTTCCTGTTACACATTTTTTCATAAGCAACTTAATATGGAAATAAAGACAAGGACAATTCTCCAAACAATGTAAATAGTTATAATACTGCATCTCAGAAATATAGACATATATATATGTATGTATATAGATTTTCACAGGTACACTACACTGTTTGATGAAGAAGAGTGTAATTGAATCATCATTTAGAAAAAATATGTTGTTGTAATAAAAAGAAAATGTCACATAAAGAGAAAATGACTTGTTTTTTACCTTTCATGTTACAGATTTTTTCATAAGCAACTTAGATTTCAGTAGTGGAGTTGTGTAAAAGTTACTCAAATCTGAATGCATTTGCTTATAATTAAGCTATTATAAGAAGAACCTGTGTATTTCATATGTAGTGAATGGATGTCTTAACTGTGAAAAGGAAATGTTAAATGACAAAGAAATCTTAATAAACAATTTTAAAACCAAACTGGACCTTCATTTATGTACAGAAGTTAGTTTGTTAATAATGAATGCTTTATAGAAAATACTTGAAATGCTACCATCTACAAAAAGTGTAATATTTTGATAAATGCATTCACCTGACTTGTGTATGAATTATATTCTTTTTCAGCATGGATAGAGCTTCTAAACAGCTTGCAAATTTTGAGGGAAATAGTAACTACAAAGAGACTAATTCTTTTTGGGGATCAGAAGTGCTTTGGGTTTCAGATGTTTTTTAATTTTGGAATAAAGGCTATTTAATTTTTTTATAGCATCTATAAAAGGGAATATTTGGGAATAGAAGCCAAGCATAAACATGATATTATTTTACATCTCATAAAACTTATACCCTGAAAGTAATTTTATATAAAATTTAATAAATTTTCTGTATATAAAGATACAGGTAATGATGCTAATCATGTAATGCTCACATGGAGTTTTAAATGGTGAAATTAAGATATCATGTAAAAATAAAGTTTTAAATGGTGAAATTAAGATATCATGTAAAAATAAAGTTTTAAATGGTGAAATTAAGATATCATGTAAAAATAAAGTTTTAAATGGTGAAATTAAGATATCATGTAAAAATAAAGTTTTAAATGGTGAAATTAAGATATCATGTAAAAATAAAGTTTTAAATGGTGAAATTAAGATATCATGTAAAAATAAAGTTTTAAATGGTGAAATTAAGATATCATGTAAAAATAAAGTTTTAAATGGTGAAATTAAGATATCATGTAAAAATAAAGTTTTAAATGGTGAAATTAAGATATCATGTAAAAATAAAGTTTTAAATGGTGAAATTAAGATATCATGTAAAAATAAAGTTTTAAATGGTGAAATTAAGATATCATGTAAAAATAAAGTTTTAAATGGTGAAATTAAGATATCATGTAAAAATAAAGTTTTAAATGGTGAAATTAAGATATCATGTAAAAATAAAGTTTTAAATGGTGAAATTAAGATATCATGTAAAAATAAAGTTTTAAATGGTGAAATTAAGATATCATGTAAAAATAAAGTTTTAAATGGTGAAATTAAGATATCATGTAAAAATAAAGTTTTGTATTTTCTGTGTGTGTACAGAAAACATGATCACTACTTACAAAAATATATAAAAACATGAAGCACTACTTCTACATCAGGTGTGGGAGACTGGAGGGAGATAGGTACATCATCAATAACAAAATTGTGAGTATCAGAGGGAAAATTTGATAAGCTAACTGTCTTGACCAACAATGTTGCATTTTGACTAAAATGTTACAATACATGGAGGTACAGTATTTGCATAAAATCAAAACATGAATTTTTATTGCAGTAAAATGTAATGAAAACTGAAAAAAAAATGTCAGCATTTTATTTGTAATTATATAATGCAATAATCATGTTACAGGTAGCCATATTGCTTTCTGAACTTTTTCATTTGTGACAAGTCATGGCAGCACCTTTTCGGATTTTGATCTTTTGGACTTCCAGTCAGAATTCATTGCATTCACTCAACCTGTATTTACAAACAAAAAGAGACAGCTGAAATTTCTGGGATGAATCATGAAAAAAGAAAACCTGGAGAATTTAACACTGACAGGCCATTTTAAAGTCACAAGAAGCAGGAGGCAATGAGTAATTTCTTTAACAAGTTTTAGTGAATGGATGACAAAACCAGAATCCAGAGAAATCATAAAAGTCAAAATTTACTAAAAACAACAAAAGATAGGAGAATGTGGAGAGCCCTGATTGTCTGCATCATGAAAAGTATTTCACTTAAAGCAAGAAGCACTAATACAACTAGAGTAAAGATGATTATAATATATTAATATAGTAATTTAAATTAATATTAATCTTGACAGGAAAGATGGCTTTTTGACCTTGAAAAGTAATGTTTAAAATACAGTTTTCATACCTAAGCTCAAGTAGAAACTCCTGGTACCCGTAAGCAAAAAACAGATACTTCAAACACATTCCTTTATCTGAATTATGAATTTACTAGCGAAACCCATGGAATTTCCATGGAAGGATAATTATAATTTCCTGGACTAATTTTACTTTGTCATACTACATATGATAGTAACATCTTCAAAAAAATGTACTGGATAATAAAATAGTGATAACACAGAGCGTAATTTTATTAAAATATCTATAAAAGTAATGTCCCTACAGGCTACTTTACTGTAATCTTATATTATATTAAACAGCGTAAGAACAGACCATAACCAAAATACTGTACACTATTTTGTGAGAGATTTTGAAAGAGAAAATGTTTTTTTTATTACTGAAAAATCATGGTTCCTGTGTCCATTGTAAACAGAAAAGACCAACTGAGTAATGGCCAAAGATTGTAGAGGTCAGAAAATTTATTATTAGGTCATGGGATACAACAACAAACATACCTATTTTTACTATATTGTACAGTACACACACATATACACACACACAATCACGGCTACATCCACCAGCTTAAGCTACTACTGATACGGTAATGCTATAGGCTTGCTCCTTCTACTCTTTCACTCTTTACTACCCTTCCATTTGGCAAAGGTGAAAGAAAGTTTGAGGAGAGTAAAAGGATAGAGGGGAAGAAAAAGCTCATGTAGAGAGTAAGTGTGTTATCTTTCTTCGGTGGCGTAACGGACGTATGAACTAAGTAACTAACTAAGGAAGGAACAAGTAGAATTATTATATGATGTATAAATATTAAAAATGGATAATTTATCTTGTTTTATGGCATGCATTGTGGTATAATGGATATCAGCTCGAAATAGAGATCAGTAGAGATGAGTTCAACTTCCATTTGAACTCGTTGCATTCACTTATTCGCAAATACCCTTGGCAAAAATATAAATCTATCTCTTCTCTCTACAGCTATGGGTTAAATAGCATGACAGATTGTCTTCCATAGCCTTGGTTGGCAACTAGTCTACCAAAAAAGAAATGGCAAACTACTGCAGAAAAACCTTCTGCCTAGTCAGTCATAGATTGAAAGAGACATGATCACCAAAGTGTGTATCCCATATAGCACTTAACTGATTGATTTTATCTTAACAAGTAGGTTTGTGTATCTACAAAACTTCAATTTGAAAGATAAGTCATTGAATTTTATATTTATCTTATGTTTTAGTAGTGAGTAAAAGGAACAAGTAGAATTATTATATGATGTATAAATATTAAAAATGGATAATTTATCTTGTTTTAGGGCATGCATTGTGGTATAATCAATATCAGCTCAAAATAGAGATCAGTAGAGATGAGTTCAACTTCCATTTGAACTCATTATAATCAATATCAGCTCAAAATAGAGATCAGTAGAGATGAGTTCAACTTCCATTTGAACTCATTATAATCAATATCAGCTCAAAATAGAGATCAGTAGAGATGAGTTCAACTTCCATTTGAACTCATTATAATCAATATCAGCTCAAAATAGAGATCAGTAGAGATGAGTTCAACTTCCATTTGAACTCATTATAATCAATATCAGCTCAAAATAGAGATCAGTAGAGATGAGTTCAACTTCCATTTGAACTCATTATAATCAATATCAGCTCAAAATAGAGATCAGTAGAGATGAGTTCAACTTCCATTTGAACTCATTATAATCAATATCAGCTCAAAATAGAGATCAGTAGAGATGAGTTCAACTTCCATTTGAACTCATTATAATCAATATCAGCTCAAAATAGAGATCAGTAGAGATGAGTTCAACTTCCATTTGAACTCATTATAATCAATATCAGCTCAAAATAGAGATCAGTAGAAATGAGTTCAACTTCCATTTGAACTCATTATAATCAATATCAGCTCAAAATAGAGATCAGTAGAGATGAGTTCAACTTCCATTTGAACTCATTATAATCAATATCAGCTCAAAATAGAGATCAGTAGAGATGAGTTCAACTTCCATTTGAACTCATTATAATCAATATCAGCTCAAAATAGAGATCAGTAGAGATGAGTTCAACTTCCATTTGAACTCATTGCATTCACTTATTCACTTTATTATTTGTAAAATCTTCACATCTTTAATATACTAACCCCTAGAAATTTACTGGTTAAAATATTTTGTTAGATATAAACAATACATCTGTACATAGCTGTGTTTTTTGTTGGTGAAGGTCTGAGATAATTCTTTCACAAAGCAAGGTGGGTTCTTCCTAATATTTGTCATAATGATTTGAGGTAAGGTTTTACAAGTCTGGATGCTCTTCCTGACACCTGACATAAACAAGTGGTAGTCCAAGTACACCAAATGTTTTTATTGAGACACAATCTCTAGGATGGTTACAGGTTTTTTTACCTGTAAGGCGACATGCCACCCTCTTCACCAACAGAAAAGCTTATGGGAGAACTGTTTTAAACACCAACCACCCACCATCCAGTATTATAGGCTACAAATCCTATATCATCCAACAATTAACTAAAACACAAAAAAGTAGAATTTCACACACACAAAACTGGATCAGAATGACTGAAAAAACTTTAGAAAAACCAGACCAAGGAAAAATTCACAATCCAGTGGAAAATTTAATTTTGACGAATAGAAAAAAAGGTTTGATCCTGTCCTGAAAGAAAAAGATGAAGGCAAATTTTGCAATCTGATGTTAAATTAATTTTCTAACCAATGAAAAGAAGCAATTTGCAAAACTGAGGGAAAAGTTAACAAGCCTATGTGCAAAAAGTAAATCGCTATAAAAAAAGGAAGGAAGGTTGAATCAATCAGAGAGATGGAAGCAATGATATCATACACCAGCAACATGTGACAAAAACTTCAAACTACTGACTCGGACATAAGGTCTCATCACACATTTATTCTCTTTCTATTTCTCATGTGCTATTTTCTTTTACCTGTTTTTCTTTCTCACCATTCTTGCAGTCAACAAAGAAGAAGACGACAACAACAACAACAAATTTCAACTGACTTCTAAAAATTAATGTCATGATAAGTACAACTTTCCTTTATTGCTTTACCTTCTTTTTTCACTTTCTTGTCAGCCATAAAAAAAGGAAAGGAACACAGACTTTATTAGTAACCTGATTAATCTTTTCTGTATACACACATTTTGCTACTTATAACTACAAGACATAACCACTTGAGAACTATGTACTCTTGATTCCTTTAACTTGACACTACACTTTTTCTCTTTGAACATTTACATAGTTAAGAATTTCACTTCTTTCAAATTGATGTCATTCTGTTCAGTTAATAAAATTCCACCTATTTTACAAAAAAAACAATTTTATTCTTCCAACTTTTAACCCTCTGATATCTTTAAATGTTGAGATTGTTGGCTATGTCTGTAAAGTGGCCTTGTACCCGACATCCCTACAGTATGTTGTACTAGTTTATATGTCACCAGAAGCAGGCGTAAGCCTTATCTGACTTTTTCTATGCACTACTTAGGTTTTGAAGGATAATGTTTTATTACTGAATCTTGAAAGTATTATATTTAATGTAAATCTTGAAAGTATTATATTTAATGTAAATAATATTTTACATGCCTATTTGCACATAATAAAGGAAATATTTCCCACCCTAAAAACATGAAAATACATTTTAAAAATAATAGGTCTTTTAATAAAAGAACATAAAAAATACACTCAATTACAGTAACTAAATACAGCAGAGAAATCTAAAATCATACTAACAAATGCAACATCTCATAACATATATTTTAACTTTCAGATCTTCATATTTAAAACTTAATGTCTGAAAAGTCTAACAACAAAAGTATACTTGCTTAGAATTGCTGAATTTCTAGTTTTAATACAGCTCGAAATGAGTTATCGAGGAGCCAAGTTCGAATTCCAGTTGAATTCATTGCATTCACTTATGCGCTAATACCCTTGGGAAATGTATTACTCCGTCTCTTTCTTCCAGTTATGGGTTAAATAACAGGTCAGACTGGGTTCTATAGCCTTGGCTGGCAACCAGTCTACTGGAGAAAGTAATGGCAATCTACTGTGGGATAATCTTCTGCCCAGTCAGTCATGTTTCTTTCAAGACATGATCGCCCAAGTGTGTTTCACATATGGCACCTAACTGACTGACTAAAAGCATGCAGTTGTTTTATATTTTGGGCAGAAAGTTGTATCACAGATATAGTTTAAAAGTTTGGTCAGCTTTTAGCAATAGACTTTTAGCATCCCATAAGGACTTTTTCTTTCATACACTACATACCATAAGAAATTTAATAAAAACATAGTCATTTCACAAAAGTAAGAATAAAGTTCACATATGCCAACAGAATTATATAAAACTTTCAGGAAATCAAGTTCTGTGATGTGGTTACT
Source organism: Ascarosepion bandense (assembly GCA_037127315.1). Taxonomy (NCBI): domain Eukaryota; kingdom Metazoa; phylum Mollusca; class Cephalopoda; order Sepiida; family Sepiidae; genus Ascarosepion; species Ascarosepion bandense. The sequence goes on along the minus strand of JBBBDQ010001271.1, from coordinate 4,787,364 downwards.
TGCCAATACATTCCAATAACATTAATGTCATTATGAACTTACTATTAACATTAACATTAATGTCATTATGAACTTACTATTAACATTAACATTAATGTCATTATGAACTTATTATTACTTGAGAAAACACCTGTAAACTAATAATACAACAATAAAGTTTAAAAATGAAAAATTAAACTCAGCTTAAAAATGAATAATATCAATTACACATCAAGTTAAACATACAGATATTATATATCAAAATCTAGATAAAATCAAAATCTAGATATATCAAAAGGTAGTACTTTACTATTTAGAAGAAGAAATAAATAAATGCAAAATAATACAGGTAAACAAAATTTCAAATATTTAATTAAAAAAGAATTGTAAAAATAATCTGTAGAAAATGCTTCTACTGACAGAAAAAATTCTAGCCCAATGAAGCTAGTAAATTCTTCCTGAAGCGTATCTCAGATGCTGATTCAGTGAGAGTCATTCTGACATGTAAGTTATGTTACTCTCATGATGGTTATCGTAAACTTACTGAGATCCCTGGTGTGCACAGATGACAGTGATATATCACTCTAAATATTGTCCCTAATTTCATTATTGCTTTCATCAAAACATTTTTGAATAAAATTAAATTTAAATTCAAAATCACTTTCACTTCTAGAATACTGCACTTTGTCATACTAGTATGGTTGGAAAAACTTCAAAAAATGTCATTCAAAATACAGGTAAAAATTTCTAAAAATTTTTTCTCATGGATGTTGCCATAAGCAGAAATGTTTCATAAATCAATCTCCTTTACTGAAGAGTGCAAAAAGATCTAAAATGGCTGTTTTAACAAGATATATGTGTACTGCATGCTCTTCCTGCAGGTTTTGATAGAAACGGAATGGAAGTGGAAGTGTAGTATTGTGTTGTATGAGGTGCATAGAGTTAATTACAGTAAAAAGGAATGGTTCATTTTAGCTCAACTAAAATGAGCTGATAATTATAAAAGTTGTATCTATTTTCACAGGCAATTTATTTTATTTATTTTATTCACTTGTTTTATTGATTTCTTTTGGCATTTTTCCTCTTTCCAATTATTGAATGCATGATTTATTAAGGAAAAATGAAGCAACGAAGATAAAAGTGATAGATTGATTGACATATCTGTTTCATAATGATGACATGGGTTAACCCATTGTATCTGAGAGGTGCTTTAAAGTAAAATGACATAAGTAATTCTTATGAACAGACAGAATCAAAGCAACAGATTTTGATAACTAATCTATATATATATATATATATATATATATATATATATATATATATAATTACTACTGTATAATTACTACTGTATAATTTTCATATCCTCATCTTGGAGCCTGTTTTGCTCATAAGTACAGAGATACAGCAGTATAAAATGCATAAATCTTGTAACCTAAAAGGTTACTGTATGAGTAATAACCCAAACGAAGGTTGGAAATAAATAGTAATATTTATGATGTTATCAAATACAAGACTCACAAGCTACATGAAGTAAATAACCACTACTAGTAGAGAACAACAACTAGACAGTAAGAAACACTACTGTCTCAATAGAGTCCAATGTATTATATAAGGATTGAGACATACCCATTACTGTCTATAGATATGTACATAATAAATTTAACAGAAGAATGTCACATATAAGCTGATCAGACTTAATCAAGGATCACAGGGCACAATTGCATACTTCCTTCCATTTAAGATATATAGTAATGATAATATTAGCCATTTCTCTACAAAGAAGCATTTGGTGTCCATTAACTGAGCAGCCAGTAATGCTTTAATTTAAAATTTATCTTTCTCTTAAAATAATTTTTACCAAATTATTTTTCTCAAGTCCATTATGGATGGAGGTTTCCTTCCTAAGCTTTTATTTGAAGTAGTGTGGAACATCAACATCTTGATTATACCAGTATTTTCTCTTTGACTTACATTTGAGTTGTTGCTGCTGTTGGTTATCCTCCAGCAATGTGATTTTTATTATATACTCTGCAGCTGTACAATACCTTGAAGATCCACCAAAGAACTTTGTTTCTAACAATCTGTTTTTTTTATATTTATATAATGTTGGGCACCAAACAGAGTTGCCCTACCAATGTATCTGTTATAAAATAAATAAATGTTGTTTAATACTTGAAGTTTCTTATTTTTATTTCATTGCAAATTCAGTGCTACTAGTTTGATAACATAGAATGCAAAATTACTTAAATGTTGTAATAAAGAGAAAACAAATGAATGATAATCACAAATTAATAATGAAAATGTTTAAGCAGAGAACTTCAAATACCTACAAATTTATTTTATTTCATTGGAAACAAAGAAAATAGTGATGGACCACTATGTGATATCTGTCCTTCTATATGGCAGTGAATGTTGGAATCTCCTCAAGAATGAAGGATAGGCTCAAGGCAGAAGAAATGTGGTTCTATAGAAGGATGCTGAAGATACAATGGACCAAACATGCAAGCAATGATGTGTTGCTGGAGAGGATGCATACAAGAAAAAACTCATACTTAATATCAAGAAGAGAAACAGCTGAGGTTCCTGGGACATGTAATGAGAAAGGAGGACCTGAAGAATACTCACAGGATGAGTAGAAGGAAAAAGAGAGAGAGGAGTAAACAGCAGGAGACATATTTGATAGCATATGGATAGCAGAGCATATTTGATAGCATATTTGATTGCATATGGATAGCAGAGCATATTTGATAGCATATGGATAGCAGAGCATATTTGATAGACATATGGATAGCATATTTGATAGACATATGGATAGCAGAGCAGGGTTTGGGAAAGATACCAAGAGGACAAATATTAAAAGTGACAAGAGACAGGGCCAAGTGGAAGTCCATGATTGCCTATATCTTGAAGGGACATGGTACATGAACAGGAAGATATTTTTTTTAAATAAGCCAATTCATTTTGGCCATCTGTTGTGGTACAGTGGATATCGGCTCGAAACGAGAAACCAGGGAGCCGAGTTCAAATTCCAGTTGAATCCATTGTATTCACTTATGCGCAAATACCCTTGAGAAAGGTATTAATCTGTCTTTTCCCTCCAGCTATGGGTCAAATAACAGGACAGATTGGGTTCTATAGCCTTGGTCGGCAACCAGTCTACTGCAGAAAGCAATGGCAACCTACTGCGGGATAATCTTCTGCCCAGTCAGACATGTTTTTTTCGAGACATGATTGTCCAAGCATGTATCACGTATGGCACTTAACTGACTGATCATAGAATAATGAAAAACTTTAAATAATATTGTAATAATAAGCAACAAAAATTAATTTTTAAAAAATCAAGAAACGGTTTTTTTCCTGGTTTTAAGCATATAGTCGTGATTTTAATAATGGTAGTGAGTCACTAACTGCACAAAAATAAATTTATTTGCAGTTCTGTATTATGTCAAAACATTTATGGTTCTGCATTCTTCAGCTTTTAAGATTCCATCAAATATAAGCAAGGAAGGATCATGTACTTTCTGATAACCCTGGACAAAAGTCAAAATACCTCATCTAAAATCTTGGAAAAGACAAAATCCAAAGAAAGATCCTGAATTGGAATCTTGAATTCAGTTTTCTTCTCATTGGCATGACATGGCTTCTCTCTGTCTCTTTTGGCAACTGCTCTGATATGCGTTTTTTTCTGATGCTCTGTCAACATGAATTTAAACATGCTACTAGATTGCCATTTAGGTCCCACTCTTTTACCACTGAAATACTTAAATTTCACCCTCAAATCTACTGAAAGAGTTTCTTTTCTTGCACTTCTTGCTTGTGGAACTCAATTGTGCTTCTTTGATAGCTACGCTCTCCAAAAGTTTAAATCCAACATCAGTTGCCTTCTTCTATCTATTTGAATCCCGTTCATTTTTTATGTTTTCCTCAATGCCCCCTGTACTAGTCTTTTCTCTCACTGTAATCCCCTGTGCACTAGTGATGGTCCAGCCTTGCTTAGAGTGAAAAGATTTTGAAAAAAAAAATGACAGAAACAGCTATCACTAATATTAATTAGTTTACTCTTGTTGTCCTACCTAGGATTGAACTTGCCATTTTTGGCTGACAAGTCTCTGAAGATATTAGTCTTCTACACTTCAGCTTAATGGGTGGGTTCTAAGCACTGGCAGTAGCTTGTCTCCTTTTCTATTAAAGGGGATTTACCTTTAAAGCATTGTTTAAGTTTATTGAAATTTCTCCTCAATGACATTTTTCTGGTGAATTAAAAATAACATTTTTTTCTGAATTTCTGAGATGAGAAGTTATCATTATTTATACTATTTTTAATTGGACTATTGTCATCATCTTTGTTGTCATTATCACTATATTTTAGGCATTGTGCCCCTGGTCTTCTTCAAGTGTTTATTGATCTAGTTAATTTACAGGAAGTTCTGAATTGAACCTCTTATTTAATTTACAGAGGTAGTCTGTTTGATATCCCTAGACATGGACACTGGAATAAGAGCAGTCTATGAAAAACCCCATCAGTCAGTTAGTTAAGTGCCATATGTGATACACACCTGGGTGATCATGTCTTGAAAGAGACATGACTGACTGGGCAGAAGATTATCCCGCAGTAGGTTGCCATTGCTTTCTGCAGTAGACTGGTTGCCGACCAAGGCTATAGAACCCAATCTATCCTGTTATTTGACCCATAACTGGAAGGAAGAGATGGATTAATACCTTTCCCAAGGGTATTTGCGCATAAGTGAATGCAATGAATTCAACTGGAATTCGAACTTGGCTCCTCGATAACTCATAACCAAGGGTATTTGCGCGCAAGTGAATGCAATGAATTTGGCTGGAATTCGAACTCAACTCCCCAATTTCTCGTTCTGAGCCGATATCCAATGCACCACAATGCACATCCTTCCCTGTAGGTTACCCAAATCAATATTCACTTGAAGAAGGCTGAAGAACACAACAGCTGAATCATTGTGATAATATCAACAAAGATGAAGATAATAGTCTAAATATCTTCTTTATGTGCCATATCCTTTCAGATTTTCAGGCAATCATGAACCTCCATTTACGTCCATCTCCTGTCACTCTTAAGACTTTTCCTCTCCATACTTCTCCCAAACCCTGCACTGCCATCTACTTGCTCAATCCCATCAAGTATGTTGCACATTGCTTTCCACAGTCTCTCTGTCTCTTATTCTGTCCCATGAGTATTAGATTCTTTTCTAAGCCCTCCTTCCTCTTTATGTACCCCAGAAACTTCAGCTGTCTCTTCCTGATGTCATGTATAAGTTTTCTTTTCATTTCCATCTTCTTCAAAACCTTGTTCTTGCTGTCATGTTCAGTCCATGGTATCCTCAGCACCCTTCTGTAGAACCACGTTTCTGTTGCTTCTAGTCTTTCCTTCATCATTGAGGATATGGTCCAACATTTGCTGTCATATAGGAGAACAGTTATCATGTAACAGTCCAGTACTCTTTTCTTTGTTTCCAATGAAATCTTCCTGTCTTTCAATATTCTGCTTAGCTTTTGAAATGTGTCTTTTGCTATGCCAGTTCACCTTCAGATCTCGGTGTCACACTTTTTGTTTTTTTCCCATGTCAGAACACTTCCCAGGTATTTAAATTTGTTCGCCTGATTGATTTTAGTATCCCTGACCTGTAGTTAGAATTTTGTGCTTCTTTTTTTACTGATGACCATGCATTCAGTTTCCTTGAAGTTTATATTTAGTCCTTTCTTCTCACTTTCCCTTGCTACCTTCTGTAGGAGGTCCTTTCCATGTCTGCTATGGGCACATCTGTGTATCATACATTGTTGAGATTGTGGTCACCAATGACAAATCCTGGCAGGACTTCTAGTTCTCTCAAAATTGTTTTACTGTACAGGTTGAATAGATCCACTGAAAAGACATACTTGTCTTACAGTTAATCACTTATGTGCCATACATGATACACACTTGGACAGTCATGGCTTGAATGATCGTTCCACAGTAGGTTGCCATTACTTTCAGCAGTAGACTGCTTGCCAGCCAAGGCTTTAGAACCCAATCTGTCCTGTTATTTAACCCAGAACTGGAGGGAAGAGACGGATTAATACCTTTCTCAAGAGTATTTGCATGTAACTGAATGCAAGGGATTCAACTGGAATTCAAACTCAGCTCCTCGGTTTCTCATTCCGAGTCAAAATCCACAGCACCACAATGCACATCACTTGTTTTCCACTCCTTTCTATTTATGTATATCTGCTGAATTCATTTCCTGCCTGTATGCAGATGGTTTGTTGCCAGTATAGATAAATAATGTCAATTGAAATGCCATCTTAATGAAAATTTTGTAATATCTTTCTATTTTTAGTTCATAAATAAAAACATACTTTGATTTAAATATATTTGAATGAAAGACACTGACATCTCTTTAAAGATCAACTTACTGAGTTGAATTTTTTTTTTTAAATCGTGTCACCCCAAGCAAGGCATTCCACTGCCACTATAGTGCAGGGGGTTACATAGAGCAATTGGGTATGGGAAATGTCAGAAGGAGGGTGGTAGACGACTTAGGATGTACATAGGGAGAGAGTTGGAGAGAGTGGGTGTGAGTTAGTGTGTTAGGAAGGTGTCTATTGACCTTACATTTAAACTCCTGGAGGTTGTAGCTGTCAGGGAAGCAAGCATGTGGAAGGGAATTTCACAGGCGGGAAGTGTGAGGAAAGAAACTGTTGGAGTAGAAATTGCGGTTACATTTCATCGGTTTCACTGTAAAAGGGTGGGACCTAGTTGCCAATCTAGTATCTCATGCAAATTCATATCTAGGATTGTATATATTTCAAAAGATAATTTATTTGTCATTGTCAAAAACTAATGATAATGTTATATCTTAATACAATAACTGATAAAATCATACATGTTCAGTTATTTCATAGGAGGAGATAGGTTCACCTACGATCCAGTTCATTTAAGCAAGAGTAGAATATTATCACTTGTTTCTAGTTCTTTCTAAAACAGTTTTCAATCTCTTTTACTCTCAGTTGCCCAATGCATCTTAGTGGCATTCTTGTCTTGCATTTGATTAAAAAAATAAATAAAATTTCAGATAATCAGTTTATTTTATTTTCTACTGTTATCAAACTTGTCTGGTTATTTCAAACTTCTCTTTCTCATTTTTTGCTTCCAAAACAAATTAATTTTAAATGAATTTTCAACCTCCATTTTCATTGCAATGTCTTCTTCTGTTCCAGATTTAATAGTAATCATTTAATTAGTATTGTCTATTAGAGAATTTCTTCAGAAATAATTCCTTGTTTTATACGAATGTATTCATGGTTTTATTTTAGTATATACTGATTGCAGCTTAATTTTTTTTTTAGGGTGATTATCCACTTTGCACAAATGTGGATTATTTTACTGAGACAAAAATTTTAATTATCAGAAATTTATATGGAATCTTTATCGGCATTTGACAAAAGCAAAGCAAAAGTTCCAGTTTTCTTTCTTCCTTTTTTAAGATTTGTGAGAAAGATAATGATTATCTGTGAATAGAGAGTTCTCAGTCCTACATCTTACATGTTTGTTCACTTTACATGGATAAATTGTTCTCATTCCTACATGTCAAATCTTTGTTCACGTCATATGAGAAGACTATTTTTAATCATTTCCTATATGATAAATCTTTAACTGCTTTTGAGTAAATATTTCATTAATAACACTGATCAACAAAAAACAAATTTTGAAATGGTGTCAATACACAAAACATCTTCTTAGCTAATTTGAGAGCACTGAGTCTGAAAATGACATTACTTTTTCTTGGTTACCTACCAATATTGCTGGACAGAAATGCCTCATTTTCAGAAAAAAAAACATTTTATTCATGTTTTCTGTACATATGATATTTACCAATGGCAATATTTCTCAAAGTAAATATTGATCTACTTATTGAGAAATACTATTTTTTCAATAACAGTCAGACCTTAAGTCTTTAAAAATAACATGTTTCAATATACTAAGACTAACAAGTATTTTCATCAAATCATTTGATAAACTAACAGTAGAAATAAAACCTTTGTGAACATAAGAACTATGCTAAAAAATTTTCTCTTTCTTTATAGTCTGTCATGCTCAATGTTATTTAAGTTCCTTTTGATACACCAGCAGTAGTCTGCCATAGTTTGTCTCACTATCCCTGGTACTGCTTTTCTATTGTTTTGATATCCTGATGGAATCATTTTCCTTGCTCATTGCTGACATCTCCACAACTATCTGGAAATTTATGGCTCTGTAAAAATTGAACCTTAATCTCCATATTGGCATATTACTGATAAAGTGTATTAGTGATAATGTTTATCAGTTAATTTGAATTTTGGCAATAAAGTTTTGACTCAATAACATTTTTGTTCTTATTAAAATAGTTTATTTCAGGTAGCTGACATAAATTGCTTGGCCTACCTGAAAATTAATCGGTTTCTGCAACCTTTATTAACTAAATGTTACGATCAGCCAAGATCAAAAATTGATCTTTTTTCCAAAAATAATTTTCAGTACAACAAAACAGTAGCTATGACCATGAAAATCTAAGGTCATTTTCAGAATCAGCACCATCAAATTAGCTAAAAATCATGTTTTGTTTCTTTGAACCAAAAATCATGTTGACCAATGTAATTGCTCTTTTGATAATTTCTGTTGTAGTAAATCTTTTATTAATAATTGATTTTTGTAATAAATTCTCTAATATTAATTGTTCTTTTAATGAATATTATATTAATAATTGCTCTTAAAAATACTCTACTAAAAATTTCATTTTTAATAATTACTCTTTTACGTCATTTTCTGTTGTATGACAATAAACATAACTTGTAAAATTTTCAAAACGCTAATCTTTTCCAGTTGGTCATTTCAGTTACTAGAACAGAAAATAAAAAGCTGTAAAATATTCAAAAGGAAATGTTAAAATGAAACTCAAATATATTCTTAATTTACGATCACATCAATTTTTATCTTGTTTGTATTGAATAGGATTAAAAAAGTTTCAGGATTTATCAGTGAAGCACTTCACGATGCAGAATAATGTTGTAATATAAGAAAATTTGTATTTACAATTTAATCTTCATTTACTTATGACAAAGAAAGTTTGTTAAAAGTAAAATGTTCTTTTTTGGTAACTTAATTTCTTCCTTAATCATCCATAAAAGTTTTATTTGATTATAGATAATTGGTAAAACCATAAATGTTTATCTCATGATGGTTTTTCTCTCATGCATATTGTGAAAGGGAGGCTACCTATTGTTTAAATTCTGTTTTCTTTGTTCGGAAAAGAAAAATGAGTTACTTTCCTCTTAAGTTGTTGGACTTCAAGTTAATGTCTGTTCTAGATGCAGGTGACCACGTCTTTCCACAACTTCCTATTCTTTGTAGCTCTTAGAAGTATATGTTCTTTTACGACCCTTTGTAGTCACTGTTCTGACATCTATTTACATAAGTTTGTTAGGTAGATTGCTTGCTCTACACCTTCAGTATGTTCTGTGAATGTCAAACTTTCTGAGACTATTTTCTTCATTATTCGTTGCTATCTGGGTAAATTTTTGTTGTAAGTCCCGACACTTTTCCCCTTCAAATTTATCCAAAATAGCATTATTTCTGTGCAAATGTATATGCTGAACTCAAATCAACTGTTAGTTATTGAAAAAACTTACCGTTTTTTTATCTAAATGTCCCTAAATAAATGAACTATATCTTGCAATTTTTCTCTCCCGTAACTCTCACGAAGTCATGTAATTAATTGCAGAATGACGTACTGTGTATGGGAATGATTTTTGGTCAATTTTTCTTCATTTACTGATACTTCTGACAATGTACTTCCAGTAATGAAAGTAATGCACTATTGTATTTCTATGCTTATTACTCTCATAACAGGAAGTACATTGCCAGAAGTTTCAGTAAAGGAAGAAAATCAACCAAAATACAAAAGAAAATTGCTGCCTATGTAGAACGTCATTCTGCAGTTAATTACATGACTTTGTGAGAGTTACGGAGAGAAAAAGTGCGAGATATAGTTTGGTTTTTTATGGACTTTCAAAGCAAAAAAGGTACGTTTCTTCAATAACTAATTGTTGATTTGGGTTCAGCATATACATTTGCACAGAAATAATGCGATTTTGGATAAATTTGAAGAAGGAAAAGCCGTCGGCACCTAAAACGAACATTTACCGCTATCTGATTCTAAGTATAAATTTACTTTTTGTTTCCATGCTGATGATACAACTATTTTCTTCTATCTTACTATTAAGATAGAAGTAAATATTTGAACTTATCAATCCAATCAGAGGAGTTATTAAGATCAATAAGGTCAAATTTGCATGTGATTGCAAAACTGACCTGTTGTTTACTGTAGCAAGGAATAACTTGTTAATTTTAATGTGTGCAAAACAAAACTGCTCCTTATCATTTATCTAGGAGATCACTTCCTACCTACCATTAGCATGGCTAACCATCAGAAAAATGACTCATTCTGCCTTGTTGGACTAACTTTTTCCACTGACATGAAATAGAAATATTATATTAAATCAACTGGTTGGTCTACTGCTATGTAATTTGGTTCTCTATGTCAGAGTAGACAATTTTTCTCTCCACAATCTATCTTGCTTTGAATACTGCTGCCATATCTTGCCTGGTGCACCTGCTGTACATTTAAAGATTCTTGATAATATCCAAAGAAGAATCTGCAATGTTACTTTTGTCTTCTCTATAAATGCTTTCATGGTATTTGCTTTCATGGACTTTTCTCTATTGTACCTAGAATTTATGAAGTTAGCACAGTACTAGATTGGCAGTAAGGTCTCATCATTTTACAGTTGAAATGGCTAGGTGCAACCATAAGTTCTATGCTAAGAGTTTCTTTTCTCAAATCTTTTCTCAAATTTGATTTTCAAAAATTTTAATGCAATGACAATCATTATCTTCTGTCTTCTTAATTCTTGTGCTTTTATTGTTCACTCTCCTTAATAATATATTTTCTTATATTTTATAACGCTGAATAACCCCTGGCATTTATTGCCTTGCCTGGGTAAAATGATTAAAAAATCTCCTCATTGCTTATATGCCCTGTCCATTGTATGTCCATTGTATATTTAGCATTCTTCTCTAAAGATATATTTCCACTGACCCAAGTTTCCTCTCCTTTTGTTTAAGAAATTTGTTATTATACACTAAGAGAACTAATATTACATTTCAGTTCAACATTCATTTCTTTGTTTCTAATGAAATTTTCCTGTTGCTAAATACTTTGTTTCAGCTTTGCTATTCCTATACATCTTCAGGTTTCAATATTTCATTTTCCATCATATGTTAAAACATTTAAATTTCAGTAGCTGTTTCATTTTATATCTCTGATTTATTGCTCACATCTCGAGCTGTTTCTTTTGCTGAAAATCTTGTCTGTTCTAATTACTGACAATCGTACATTCTATTATCTTACAATTGTTTATTCTTTTCTTTTTACTTTCATATATTATTTTGTCTTGAATTCCTGTATTTTCTTCAGTGTTTTCTCTCTACACTGTATTGTCTGCATGTCTTATGCTGCTAAGATTGTTTCCTGGTAGCAATTCTAGTTCTCTTGCCTTGCTATATATATCATTGTCTTCCATCCATTTCTACTTTTAGGCTCATATTCAATCCATTTTCTATCCATAAGCATTTAGTTGGCTCCCAACATAAGTTCTAGATTATTCTGATATTTTTCCTGAACAAATCAAGTTTTCCTAGTAGTTTAGAGTAACTGATGAGACATAAACATCTGGAAATTTTAATCATGTACCAGAAAGCAGAAAAAACTAAATATTTTTATAATCCTGTGTTGTCGCTGAGATAGTTGCATATATCTCAATGGATATGATAGTTGATTCAAGGCCAATTAAGAGCCAGTCTTGTGAAATTTAATTTTCAAAGCAAGCATACTCTGCTTCCTTGAAAGGTAAGTTCTAGATGATATTATACCAATGTGGAAATTTAATTGCCAATCCAGCAATGCTTAAAAGTATGAATAGGTCATATTTAATAATTTGTTACATAATGGAGTCTTTTTCATCCCTCTCTCATTAAATCTTATGCCAAACTTAGCTGTGATGAGCAATGCTAATTTTGAAACAGTTACTTTTCACTGATTAACAAATGACTTAATCAAATATTGATTACATATAAACATAAAAGACTAAATTCAAAGATATCTTAGCGTTATTATTTCACAAAATCTTATTTATATGAAGCTTGTAGTCAAATCACATTGAAATACTAGTTTTTGTATGATTACTGAACTTAATAAGGTCAAACCTGGTCAGTATCTAAATGGATGACTGCTTGGGAGTAATAGTTGCTGTAAAGTTTGCAGGTTTTTTAACCATTTCATCCCAAGCAAGGCAGTACTGCCACTGGTGCACAGGAGGCTACATAAAACCTACATAAAACATTGCTCAATAATTCCTGGGCCTAATTAATAAAACAACAACTTTTTGACAAAATCTGACTTTATTCATGAACATAGTCTCCTTCTAGGTAATACACTAATTCCAATGTTTCTCTAACAATTCAATGCCTTTTTTGTAGAATGATTTGCCTTTGGCCTCAAAATACACCTCAGTTTTTAATATCACTTCTTCATTGGAGCTAAATTTCTTTCCCTGCAGCATTTTATTTGTGGTTTACAAACACTTAGTAGTCACTGGGGGCCAGATCTGGAGAAGAAGGTGGGTGTGGAAACAATTCAAAATTCAGTTCATGTAATTGTGCTACTGTTGCAATCGACTTGTGAGACAATCTGTTGTCTTGGTGAAAGTTTGTTTTAAATAACACATGTCAATAAATCCCAGGCCTAACTAATAAAATTACAACTTTCAGGCAAAATTCTACTTTATTCATCAACATAGTCTCCTTCTAGTGATACACTGATTCTAACACTTCTCTAACAATTTGATAATTTTTTTGGAGAATGGTTTGCTTTTGGCCTCAAAATATGTCTTAGTTTCCAATATCATTCCTTTATTGGAGCCAAATTTTTTTTTTGGAGCAGTCTTTTGAGGTCAGCAAACAGCCAGTAGTTGCTGGGGGCTAGATCTGGAGAATAGGATAGATATAGAAGCAATTTAAAGTGCAATTCATGTAGTTTTGCCATCATTGCGATCAAGTTGTGACACAGTATGTTGTCTTGGTGGAAGATCCCTTTTTCTTTTTTATTTGTGGGTGTTTTTTAGCAGTTTCTTCTTCAAATAATTCTATATAAGATTTGCTATTGATGGTTCTTCTTCCTTTCCCATTGTAATCGATGGACAAAATACCTTGCACATCCCAAAATACAAAGGCCAAAACCTTGCCTGCTGATGTTTGCATATTTGGTTGCTTTAGATGGCTTTCACCTGCTGCTGTCCACTCAGCTGACTACCAGTTTGACTCCAGAGTGAAGTGGTGGATCCCTGTTTCATTCATTGTCACATATTTACACAACAAATACTTTCTGTTGTGTAGAATAACGCTGTTAATCATTGATGCATTGTTTTTTATTTTGAGCAAGCACAGCACCCACTTTTGTTGTGGATTCTTGTTTAGAAAACCACACAATATAATAATAACAAAAACAAATATGAGAGGAAAAATGTAAGTATATTGAATAAAAGATATACTACCTGTACACGGTTAGTAGATTCAGGAATACTTGTTAGTAGGAGTCAAATATATACAAGAAGTAAGTCTGGGTAATAGTCTATATTCTTGCTGACCAACAAGCAGTGGTTCAACTGTTCTGACAAACACCAACTCTAACAACAACTATATTTAGTTGTCCCTCCCAGTAAGGGCAACATATGACACATGGTCAGTTTTGACTGGGATTTCCGGGTTATATGGCCTGGCCAAAAAATGTCTGTCTATTTTTGCCCAGTCGTGCTTCTACCCTTCGGCGGAACCACGACTGGGTTATTGCTCTCTGCTCGGAAGCAGAGAGCGCCCTCCACCCGAAGGCAGAGAGCTGACAGTGTTATAGTTGAAGAGTCTCAGCAACTCTAACAACAACTATATTTAGTTGTCCCTCCCAGTAAGGGAAACATGTGACACATGGTCAGTTTTGACTGGGATTTCCGGGCTATATGGCCCGGCCAAAAAATGTCTGTCTATTTTTGCCCAGTCGTGCTTCTACCCTTCGGCGGAACAACGACTGGGTTATTGCTCTCTGCTCGGAAGCAGAGAGCGCCCTCTACCTGAAGGCAGAGGGCTGACAGTGTTATAGTTGAAGAGTCTCAGCAACTCTAACAACAACTGTATTTACTAGCCTTCCCACGCAAGGCCGGATGTGACACATGGTCATTTTAATGTGGGTATTCCCGGCCATATAGCCGGGCCAAAAATATGCCTGTCTATTTTTGCCCAGTCGTGGTTCTACCCTTCGGCGAAACCACGACTGGGTTATTGCTCTCCGCTCGGAAGCAGAGAGCTGACAGTGTTATAGTTGAAGAGTCTCAGCAACTCTAACAACAACTGTATTTACTAGCCTTCCCACGCAAGGCCGGATGTGACACATGGTCATTTTAATGTGGGTATTCCCAGCCATATAGCCGGGCCAAAAATATGTCTGTCTATTTTTGCCCAGTCGTGGTTCTACCCTTCGGCGGAACCACAACAGGGTTATTGCTCTCTGCTCGGAAGCAGAGAGCTGACAGTGTTATAGTTGAAGAGTCTCAGCAACTCTAACAACAACTGTATTTACTAGCCTTCCCACGCAAGGCCGGATGTGACACATGGTCATTTTAATGTGGGTATTCCCGGCCATATAGCCGGGCCAAAAATATGTCTGCCTATTTTTGCCCAGTCGTGGTTCTACCCTTCGGCGGAACCACGACAGGGTTATTTCTCTCTGCTCGGAAGCAGAGAGCGCCCTCTACCCTAAGGCAGAGAGCTGACAGTGTTATAGTTGAAGAGTCTCAGCAACTCTAACAACAACAACAAGTTCTGTGTAGGTAGGATTATTTGTATACCATGGAAGAGTCCATATAGTGTGTGAAAAGGGGTGACTCCCCAACAACTTTGAACACAGCTTTTTCATTGACAAATGTTTATGCAAAATGGTGAATACACTGTTTTCTGATATGTTCAACTTTTCTGCTATATCACACAACTTTAATTTACAATCAGCCAAAGTGAGTTTGTGAATTTTTTGCTGTTTTTTTTTAACAACTGCCAATTTTGGGTGACCTGACTGTTCAGCATCATTTGTATCTGTACAACAACGTTTAAAGTTAGCATACCACCTCTTAACCATTTTTTTGATGTCCTGAATAACACTTATCAAGCCATTGCGTTGCTTGAACAGTATTTTTTCCCATCAGAAAGCAATTCTTTATCAACACATGAAATTCAGATTTTTCCTTTGTTTTGAAAATTTGCAACAGTAGCTTCACTTAAATAATTGTAATTTGTAAACTAATAATCCAACTGGGCCCAAATTTTGTCACATGCCATTTGAAGTTAACAGTAAAAATTAACGCTACCTATCAACCTAATTCATCAGCCTCAGTTAAGATCATAAAATCTGTAACCCTGAAAATTGTGAACACCACAGTCTTTTCAATGGCTGTTTAGTATGTGCTTCTCCAGGGCTAGATACAGTTTTGAATTTAAAGTTTAAAATTTTCTTTCTCCTAGACTAGCTTCTCACCCCAGCTTGGGATATGTCTGTTTTTTATTTGAAACATAGATGGGGAAAACGAAATGGGTTCATACATTTCACAAGGATATTTATGTAAATAAATGTAATGAACTCTATTGGATTTTGAACTCCATTCAATAATTTCTTGTTCTGTGCTGCTAACTATTACGCTACCTGCACATCCATAAGCAACAACAAAGGAAAAAGCAAATTTTCTGGAGCAGTCTAATATATAGAGTGAAACGCAAATTACTCTCCGGTTTTTGCCTTTTGCTCATTTTCATTGGCTGATTCATAACTTCTTTAAAATGTCAGATATGCCGTTTGTCCAGTACATTCTTATAAATCTGCCATGCACAAAAAAAGAAATTCAGCCAAATGGAAACTTTTCTGATTTTAACTTCAACATTAAAGAGGTTAAGCATGAATCTTGCATGAGAAGTCTAGAGACATTTTATACATGTTTAGCTTTATATTTTTTGTTTCTCTGAAAAAGTAAAAAAACAGCCCGAAAAAATAATAATTGGAAAAGTTACTTTTTTTTATCAATATCTCTTCCGTATTGGTCGTTGGCATGTAAAAAAATGTCGATAGGATGGTTTATGTATTATCCATCTGTAATTTAATCATCTGAATTTCACAATATGCTAACCAGAACTTAAGAAAAAAAATCTGATGCACACAGCATCGACTCACAATCATTGCTTGCAATCATTTCCCTTGATATTGAAAATGTATTTCAGACTAGATGTTTCTCTTCAGTGTAAATTAATAATTTTCTTGTTTCTTTTGGACGGCCTGTAGTATTATAACCCTATGACTACTTATAAGCAAGAATTGAAAATGAAATGTCATGCTTCAGTGATTTGGATTTAAATAGATTTTTGCTTCCTGAAAATGATAGTGCTGTAATCTTGCCTCTCAGAGGTTCACCAAAAAGAGATAATATAAACCAGCTATGCTAAAAATGAAGCCATTAAAAACAGAAAGTTATATATCATTTTGAAAATTTTAAATTGAAAATCTACATATTTTATAAGGATTTTTAAAAGAATAGTCTAATTGACAATAATATCTAATAACTAAAGAATCAAAATATTGTCCTCATTCTTTGCTTATTTTTTAAAAGTTTCTCACACAGAATTCCAGGCAAAATATATACTTTGTTTCTTAAAGACTTCCAACAGGATTAACAAATGAAATAGATAACACATGTAAAAGGAATGGATAATCATGGTAAAATCAAGATGTTGACCTACCACAATATCTTAAACAAAAGGTTAGGAAGGAAGTTCTCATTCAGTCAGTTAAGTGCCATATGTGATACGTACTTTGGGTGATCATGTCTTAAAAGAGACATGACTGACTGGGCAAAAGATTATCTTGCAGAAGGTTGCCATTACTTTTACTGGTTGCCAGCCAAGGCTATAGAACCTATTATTTCACCCATAATTGAAGGGAAGAGATGGATTAATACCTTTCACAAGAGTATTTGTGCATAAGTGAATGCAAGGAATTCAACTGGAATTCAAACTTGGCACCCTGATTTGTCATTCTGAGTTGATATCCACCGCACCACAATGCACATCCACCGGGATGTTATCATTAATAGTAAAAAAAAATGCTAATTGTAAACTTGAAAAGCTTATTTTAATGAAAAAGTATTTTAAGAGAAAGATTCAACCAATACTAATTCTGTTTGGTCAATGACTGCCAAATATCTTTTGCATGGAAACAGCTAATCTCACCATTATTAAAACCATTACTCAAGACACTCCAAGATATTCCTGCTGTAATGGCTGGCTGCTCATCTCCAAGTATCCATGTTTGCTAGCTAATCATTTGTGTTTGTTCAACATATACAGAGTCCACCTGTGGTTTATACTGCATCTATTTTGAGAGGACTTTATTTGCAGTTTGTAAGAGACTGTGTATAATCTGGCATGAGTGACAGTTTGAACACTTGCAACTTCTCTAAAATATCAGTCATGAGGTATGGGTCAAACAATGGTATGATTTTCAGGTACTTTCCAAAAGTGCTGCATAATGGAATCATCTCTACAGATGAATAACATCAAGAAGTCACCATCTTGATAAATTAACTTTGGTGAGATTCTAACCCAAGTCTCATGGTCGAAAAACAAACATTCAAATAACTTGGCCACATGCCTTATGCAATTCTAATGGGTCATAGGATCGTCAGTAGTGTAATGGCATACCTCTGCAATATTCTCTACAGGCCAATAAAAAGTAATCACCTACCTGACAAATTGACCATGATGAGATTCAAATCCAGGTCTCATGGTCAGAAAGCAAACATTCTAACGACTTGTTTATACAATCTGAATGGGTCATTGCTCAATGATGCAATGGCATACCATTGCATCATTCTACTTTACAGTGTTGACAAAAAAAGAATTAACAAAAAGAAGAATAACAGAATATTCTATCCATCAATAAAACACTCAGTTAGAAATATAAGTTATTAAAAATATAAGAAGTATTATTGAAGTTTACAAATTCCTTATTCCTTGTGAAAAAAGTCAACTGTGCAATGTCATTTACAAGCCTGAAGAAGATATAGGAAGAAATGGGTTCTACCTGAACTATTAGAAAGGAACATGTATTTTAAAAGTTTATTGTCTTCTTTTTGCTGAACAAAGGCCAAATGATATATAACACAAGAGTCAATGGCAATAAAAAATAAATTTATTGTTAAAATCAAAAATTATGATAATTGCTGAGAGATAAAACAGACTTTGATATCTTAGACAAAATTTACTGGTGAAGAGATAATTGCTGGAACCTAGATAAACAGTTAAACATTCATATTCCTAACAAAGAATAATTCTAGTACAGTCAACATTGTAAATTTAAAAATCAGTTTCATAGAAAAACATGTTATATGACAAAGAAGAATAAAAAAAACAATCAGGCCATTTTTAGTTTTCAAGAGCCCCAATTTCAGAGCTTCTAAAAGCCAATAAAAGCAAAGTTAGCAACCCTAAGATCAGTAGAAACATTTCAGAAGGATCCACTTGCTACCAGCTACTTTAGAGTAACTTTTATCTATTGTATACTCTCTTTTGCCTAAATGCTTACACCTAAAGAAACCAGCTGAAGTTTTAACTAACTCATTTCTCATTATAGAAGTAAACTCACTATTCATATACAGACCAGTTCCCTGAAGTCTATCACTTCACATGAACATTTATTGCAAGCAAAACATTTATTTTAACAGACATTAAATTACACTCACTTGTTTTGTATCTTAAATGATTTTTTAACCATATATAAAGTTATTGTTATTATACACTGTTTTGTGTCATGTTTGGTTGAATTATGCACAAATGTTTCATTGTTAGTACATTGTAGAATAAGCTGGCATGACAAAATTCTCAAGAAGAATAATACATAAAAAGCAAAAAAAAATAAAGGAGAAAATAATATGAAGCAAAACAATATATTATGCAAGATAATAGCAAAGCAACTATAAAACAGTCACCCAATAAATTGCTAAAAAAAATAGTGTCTACATGAACAAGGGATACAGTCACATGATTAGAGCCGTGCGTCTTCAAGGCTAGAAAGAGAAAATGCATGGGTAAGACAAAGAATTGTTCATTTTTACTGACTTGGAAAAAGAGTAAAGTCAGAAATCTGTTGGTGCATTTGGCGCATTTGGCAGGTCGGTTGACCAAGGTCATAGTGATGATGACAAGAAAGGTTTAGTGAATGGGCCTAAGTAGTACAAAAGAAAACACCGTAATGCAAATCAAAACAAAGTAACTATAAAACAGTAAAACAGTAAAAGGTTCACAAAATAGAAATAATGTTTACACAAAAAAGGGATACAGTTCAGTGGTTTTAGCATTCTAACTTCAAGAACAAAAGAAAAATAATGTGAAGATATAGCCAAGAATTGTTCATTTTTATTGGTCAGAAAGAAATTTCAACATGCATCTGTAGGATTTGTTTATAAATTTGGAGTGGTCATTCCTAGAGAATGTAACCAACAACCATTTATACCTTAAACTGATTTTGTGATATTTTCTCCTGAATTCTAAATCTAAATGAGTTTCCGCATGAATATTTATCTTTGGTGCTCTGCAACTCTCCAATGAGTATTTGGCTTAATTGAATGATGCATTAGAAACAAAATAATACTTTTGTAGGCAAGGGAGTTAATTGATGTATTTCTGCAGCTTGATAACTATCCTGAAGTTTAACACAGTAAATGATAAATTGAGGAAAAGTTTATTTCACAAGCTGCATAACCTCCACACCCATCACTTACAAACTATCACTTACTTCTGACAATGTAATAGTTCTCAATTGTTAATTGCTTCCCACAATTCAACATTACTTGTAAAGTTACAACATCCATTGAATCAATATCAATTTTTTTGTGATAAACCACAAAGTTTAACTAAAAGGTGGCATGAAATTCATAAAAATCCATAAAAAATGTTTTGGGGAATGACTTAACAGAAATATAGTTCTATCCAAAAGTGCTAAGAACACTATGGACAAAGTAAGTTAGCAATGATGAAGTTCTAAAGAAAATAGAAACAAAAAAGGCACTTATAATGAAAATCAGAAAGAGATTATTATTATTATTAAAAATAATAATAATTATTATTATTATTGTCATTATTAATAATAAGAATAAATTTAAAATTATATTTTTTATTTTTTATCATGATTAACATTGTTATCATACTGCTATGTTCTAAAGATTAATATTAATATTATTGTCATGAAACAGAAAAGATTATATTTATAAGATGAAGATTTTATTATTGCCATCAAAAGTAATATAAAAGTCTAACAATTCAATTCATCTATTTAAAATATGGTTCCTAAATGTACTGTTCTGTATTTGAAAATGATTACCCTAAAGTTCAATCCAAAGTCATCTCAATGTCTGATTTGTAAATGCAACACTCTAATTATGACATCTGTGTTTAAAAATTAACATTGACTCCCTCTCCCAACATTAAAATGTTTTCCTTCTTCCTCTTCCCCCCACTATTCCTTCCATCTGGATAAATCTAACCCATTCATTTTTGTAAAAAAATTCAGTCTGATAAGCTGAATATTTTTTAAATATTCATGATAAAATTATCACCAATGGATTTATAAATTTATCCAATTTATTTTCATTATAATACACTGTTAAATTCTAAAACTGAGTTCTTATCAGATTAGGATCTCTCATGTAATTAAACTTACAAATTTTTGCTTAATTATATATATATATATATATATATTACATATAAAAAATTCAAACTTTCCAAGATCATATGGACATTTCAGTGAGTGAAATCTGCTTCATTGATCTTAAACGTTATGGAAAATTCAGTTATTTGTTTGACTCTATGTGACAAAACAGCAGAAATAAGCATTGTGAAATGAAAAGGAGGAAGGAAAGAAAGAAAGGAAAAGGAGAAGATCAATAAGTTTTAATATTTAATTTTTAATAATTAATATTAATAGGATCTCTTTTGTGATTTTATCATCAAGTCACTTTTATTTGGATTTATATATATATATATAATTTATCTTATTCTATGACTGCGAAATATATTTTAGCATTGTCATGTGTTTAAGATGACCTTTTTAGAAATCCATCACATCAAAAGCTAGCATGTGACTAGTAACAAAATATCATTTCAGTCTATGCACACAACTGTAAATTCATTTTAAACATATATTGTTTAAGTATAGTTCACAGTTATAGCATGTGATTACATGTCCATATATGTTTATATTGTTTAAAATTTTCTGTATTTATGAGTGATAAATACAGAATGCTTAATACTGAGGATAGAACATTTTTTGATATGGAAAACAACAGTGCATGGTAACTGGCAGTCTTAAAACCATGTATTACTACACATTTTTAATTTCTGTATATTGACCGCTGGGGGATTGCCGGATGTTAGAAAAGGGGCAACTGAGTTACAAACAAATTAATGTCTGCTGAACTAGATCATTGAACATTATATCAAAGAAAATGTAGCTCCCAGCAGGAATTAAGTTGCATTCCCTTTTTTTTCAAGTAAACACTTTAGCTCAGCTGACCATTACCATTCAGTTTATGTAGATCCTTATCACAAGACAAGATTTAATTATTCATTTTAAGAACTGCACACGTTCTCATTTCATTTACTTATACACAAATACTCCTGGGAAAGGTATAAATCCATCTATTCTCCCTCCAGCTATTAGTTGAATAGCAGAACAGATTGAGTTCTATAGCCTTGGTTGGCAACCAGTCTACCTCAGAAAAAAATGGCAAACTAAAACAGAACAGAATCATCCAAGAAATGATTGACATCATTATCTGCGAGGTATACAATAATACTTCTCTCTCACTCATCAATATTAAACACACTATTTAAAAAAAATATTATTAGCATGAACCGCTAGAGTGTCTTTTCATGACCACCTAGGAAATATTTATGCTCAAATAGATGGCATTGGGATGTGACCTCCATTAGGTCCGCCTTTTTCTAATTATTATATGGCACATTTACAAAATAAAATACTTAACAACACTAATAGACCACCATATATGTAGAATACAGAGATATGACATTTTCATTTTAGCTAAAATGTTGATCAAATTACACAACTTAACAACAAATTTGAAAGTCACATTGTCCTAAAATTTATATTAGAACTCAATATTAATAATAAAATTTCATTTCTGGATGTTTTTATTGATTCCAGAACACATAAAGTTACTACTTCTCTATATAAAAGACACACTAGCATTAACTGTTATAAAAAACTTAACCCAACACACACAAATGATATCATCTTCCAAAACCATATTCTATAAAGAATTACATAATATTAAACAAACACTTGTTAATAATGGATTTTCTAATTCTGTCATTAATCAAAAAATTAAAATGTATCTCAATAAACTTAATAATACCTTTAACAAAACTGATAATATTAATAATAATAGTATGCATCAAAATAAGCATAACAACTTATACCAAATGCATAATAATTACAAACATGATATCACAACACTCAAAAACATAATAGGTAAAAAATGTTAAACCAATTAACAATAATAAACAAATTAAGCTCACCATATATTATAAAAGAAAATTTTATAAAAAAATTTTAAAAAACCCATTGAATTCAAAACCATTGACTTCATAGTCTCTAATAACCCTACAACCACACATCTAAATCCTCTATAAAAAGCTAATGTAGAGTTTTTTTTTAATCATTTTGCCCCAAGCAAGGCAGTACAACCACTGATGTGCAAGGGGCTGCATAAGAGAGTTAAAGTTTTAGGCAGGAGGAGAGTGAAGAGAAAGACAAACCAGCTACAGTGGGTGAAAGAGAAAGGGCAAGAGAAGAATGTGAACACAGGAGTGAAAACAGTTGCAAAGGTAGAGAGAAAGAAAAAGCACAAGATACACGGGGTGATGTAGAAAGGCCTGAAGTTAAGTGGATAAGAGATGGGAATTGACTTTGCATTTAAATTCCAGGAGGTTGTAGCCATCAGGAAAGCAAGTATATGGAAAGGAGTTCCACAGGTGGGAAGTGCAAGAAAAGAAGATGCTGACGTAGAATTGTTGCCTGTATTTCGTTGATCTCTCATTCAAAGATTGTATCACTGATATTAATATTAACCCACTTCATATATTGGCTTTACTACAACCATGGTCTCCTGTAGACTTACCTATCACCTTTCTGATCTTAGTTCTATTAAACAACATTTCTTAGAAAAACATAGCCATGTGCATAATACTAAGCAGATATGAGCTGATAACAGAGCAATACTCATACACACACAGTAAGATGAACCTTCTGATATTAAAGGCCATCTACATTAAAACAAAGCAACCCACACTCAATGAAATTACATTTCAAACAAGTCACAACACATTATATTGCATCTAGACATATGTTTTTGTTGTTGTGGCAGCTTGGAAAACTTGCTTGGATCATTCTAATAAGAAAAGAACTCCCAAATCTGTTAGTGAGGGCTGCAGACTTCATACAGTGGCCAACATCAAGCGCTCTGAAGAGGTAGTGCTGCCTTGGTTCAAGATAGTGGCTGCTGAAAGACACTATGTCTAGCAACAGGACTCTGCACCATGCTACACAAGTAGAAGAACCCAGTCATTGCTGTCAGATAATTTCTGCAACCATATAATCCCTTCCATCTGTCCACCTAACTCCCCAGACTGCAACCGCCTTGACTATTATGTGTGGGGTGAATATGAGTGAAAATCGAGCAAAACTTCTTGTAACAACAAAAATAAAATAAAGGCAAGATTTATAGCAGCATTTACCAATTTAAACAAGAAGACTATCTAGAAAAGTTGAAGGAGGTTCCAAAGTCATCTGTAGGATGTGGTTGAAGCTAATAGTGATTTTATATTGAATAAAATGACTCTCTAGTTTTTCAGAATATTTTTGTGTAATTTTTATGGATATATATATATATTAAAATAAGATGTATGTGTTATTTTCATTTTTCATAATTCAGACGACAGTTTATTCATCACAGCCTGTATACATGAGTTTAAATATATAATATATAAATATAATACCTGAGTACACGTTTTGATAATCATAAAGAACTTAGCAATTTATTTTTAGCTTTTATTGTTTTCTTTCAAAGTTAACCTTCTCTTTCAAGAAATGATTTTGCTTGTGTATTAAATAATTACACCAAAGATTATAAGGATGCTCTTTTATATTTGATTACTCTGTTAAGTCAAGCTGAGAAAATAATGTTATAACTCCAAATATAATGGCAACAAGTGATATTGGGAAGGTTTGTCAAGCAAAAAATACCAAAAGATGGCTACATTACATTCTGCAATCATGGATTCTGACTTGCACACTCCTGTGTTATTGATATTTCACATTGGATACATGTTTGTCAATTTAAAAAAGAAAAGAATAAAAAAAGGAAATGTACAAAGCAGGTCACCCTATGCCATTCCATTTCTCTACTATTGAATCATTGATATTGCAAATAGAGTCTATGAAGAAGCTTCACAGCAAAAGATTAGCAATGACAGTTTTGGGAGAATTGTTTTTTGATTTTGTTTATTTTTTATAGGAAGTAATTCTTAGATCTGAGGAAAATGTCTTCCTTTCAAACCAAGGAAGTAGGCAGTGACCATAGAGACACGTAAGCAATCAGCTTCTCTAAAGTGGGTTGAAAATTTGATTTCGTGTTGACTCAAATGTTCTTCTAGTTGCATTTCTGAGAGAAAAGAATCTGCTCACACGTGACTGTTTCTCAAAAGCATTGATATTAGAAAATAGAAGGCTTTAAAAAAAATAATGTGAAATTGTCATTACTGAGAATGTGCTCACATAGCAGAGTGGGCTAGGGTTAATATGAATTTGAATTTGCTGTTCGAGAATGAATTCAAACAGAAATTGATAAAACTCAATCTTTTTCAAAGTAAGTATGAATTTTACTAAATAATTTCTTTAAAAGAAATCCAGAAACAGAATTCAGATTACAATAAAAGTTTTCCTCCAGCTTTCGCTGCCCAATTTGTAACTTGATATCATGAAATTTATTCAAAAACACCTGGCTCAATGATCACATTAAACCTGATAAATATTTAATTTTATATAAACTTTCTTGAAGTATTGTCTATTTAGCATTTGATTTCCAGTTCCTTCTAAAGTCTACGCTATACTTGTAATTTCTATGCCTAAACTTTGTGATTTTATTTACTATTTATTTGTTTATATATTTTTCTCAATAAGAGTAAATTAGTTCACCTATTGTTTGATTCCCACTCCTCCCTGGCATTTTGAAGATGAGTAGAGGTTTATCCCTTGTTTCC
This sequence comes from Ascarosepion bandense, assembly GCA_037127315.1. NCBI lineage: Eukaryota > Metazoa > Mollusca > Cephalopoda > Sepiida > Sepiidae > Ascarosepion > Ascarosepion bandense. The sequence continues at coordinate 4,761,857 of JBBBDQ010001271.1, read as the reverse complement.
TGTTTAGAATTAGGTTTCTAATTCTTTCTTAAGTCTACTTCAATTCTATACTTCTAACATCTCCACCTAAACTTGTTTATTTACTATATATTTATTTTTCTGAATAGGAGTAGATATGTTTGCCTATTGTTTGGTTCACATTCCTCCCTTTTAACAGAGGTAGAGATTTATCCTTTGTTTTCTGTTCAGGGTTGGGTTTCAGGTTCCTTCTAAATTTTTTTCTTTCTCCTATATTTCCAGTAGATCATTGCATCTTAGTAGCATTATTACTCTTACTTGGGGTGAAATGATTAAAAAAAACAATTTATTGTAATAATCAAATTCTCTGTCTTTCTGCATATATCACATCCCTACCTGAAAGTGTGAGGATAGGCTGAAAAATTGCTTAAAAGAGCTTTTAACAAAATCAAAATGGCTGTGATAGATAATAACTAAAACAGAGAGATTTATTCAACCACCTTTCTGATCTACATAAATGATCTACCTAAGAATATATTTTGATTATTTGTAAACGTCTATAGCAATGATACAAAGATATATGGGTGCACTTCTAAGACTCTTGATGATCAGAGATTGGCAACTGATCTCTTTTCTGATCTAACACTAACATCTCAGTGGAAAAAAACACTAACAGGTTAAATTCAATGCCTTTAAAACCAAACTGGTTACATTCAATCACCAGAACTCTGAGCTACCGCAAGTCAAAATGAATGGATGTCTCCTCAAAGAAGTGCCGTACCTTGAGAGTATGTTGGGACTCAAACACACACTGACCTCAAGTGGAACTCCCATGTACAATCCATCAGTATACAGGTAAAATGATCAACTCCCTATGCCACTCCAGTAACTCCTTGTGCTATCCTCTACTCCCATGTACAATCCATCAGTATACAGGTAAAATGATCAACTCCCTGTGCCACTCCAGTAACTCCTTGTGCTATCCTCTACCTTTATAAGAATCAGATCAGGCTGAAAAAGGAGTACTTGTGCCGTATTTTGGTGGAAGCTGTCCAGATCTCACATTCCAGTCTTAATAGAATTCAAAAGCATCTCCAAGTCCTTGTTGAAGAAGAATTATTTTCCACACTGCAACTTTTCTCTTGTAGGTGGAATGTGGCAAGTCTCATTGTTCAATCCCTATGACCATAGACAGTGCTCAGATAAACTACATTTCTTGGTTTCGCCAGCACCACCCTTCAGGGCTAGGACTTGCCATGCCACTTATATAGTCACAAAACCCCCACATTCCCTCCATATTAAATAATCAAGATGTAAGTTCTACTTGGATGTGCATTGTGGAGTAGCGGATATTGACTCAGAATGATAAATCAGGGAGCCGAGTTCAAATTCCAGTTGAATTCCTCGCATTCACTTACACACAGATACCCTTGGGAAAGGTATTAATCCATATATTCCCTCCAGTTATTGGTTAAATAACAGCCAGATTGGGTTCTATAGCCTTGGCTGGCAACCAGTCTACCGCAGAAAGCAATGGCAACCTACTGCAGGACAATCTTCTACCCAGTCAGTCATGTCTCTTTCAAGACATGTTCGCCCAAAGTGTGTATCATGTATGGCACTTAACTGAATAAAGTTCCACTCAAATAGCTTCTTCCCATATACTACTGCCTTGTGGAACAGACTCTGAAGAGGATATTTCCCTGACTACTACAATCTCAATATGTTCATGTCTAGAGTGAACTGGTATCTTCCCCTTTTATTCATATAAGCTAACCTTTAATGTAACATTCTAATTTGTTTGTCCCTTGGCATTGTATAGAGTGAACATTACTGTAAAAAAATATAGTACACTTTGGGATTTTAATTGTCTCACTGAATGCAACAAATGTACCTTACAAGAACTGTGATTTTATCAGGGACAGTATCAGTCGGCGACTCTACCACTGGGGCCACTGTTTTTCAAAGTCTACCTTTCTTCTAGAGTGCTCAATCAGGGTGTGAGAGCGTAAATATATATATAATTCATTAGATCTAGACATTACACAAAACAAACCTCACTGCTGATCTTGAAAAGGAACTCCAGTCTGTGGTGAACTGAGGTAAGTAATGGCTTGTAGTTTTTAATGCAACTAAAACAAATTCTTTAAACACCACAAACAATTGATCCTACCTTCTATTGGTATGGATCAGTCTAGTCTCTCTGAAAGCAAAACACCGCACCTCCTCAGCCTAACACTCTCAGCCGACCTCAAGTGGAATCCACAGCTAAATCTGCTGCTAGGAAGGGTGTTTCACTGTGTAAGGGCTAGGAAATTTTTTGTCTGAATCCATCTTGCCAGTGCATTGAATACTGCTGTCACATCTTGTCAGGTAATCCTTGCTATCCATCTTGGGTTTCTTGAAAAAATTAATCCAAGAATCTGTTATGTAATCAATCCCAACCTCAACTTCAGTCACTTCCTCATCGACGTAATGTGGCTTCCCTCTGTCTCTTCTACTTTCACAGCTTATACTCCAGTGAGCTTAGCATCCTGGTACCCCATCTGCATACATTTACCTGAGCTACTAGAGTAGCAACAAGGTACAACCATTTTACAGTGAAACCAATCAAATGTAACTGTAATTTCTATTCTATCAGCTTTTTTTTTTTGCACTTCCTACCTATGGAATTCCCTTCAGTATAATTGCTTCTCTGATAGCTATAATCTCCAAGAATTTAAATGTAATGTCAATTTCCATCTCCTATTTCCTTGACTCGTATCCTTTCTCTGACAACCCTTGTATCATGTTGTTTTCTTTTTCCACTCTACTCTCATGCAACTCTCTTCACACTAGTGTTTTCATCCTTCTCTTATCCATTCTCTGACAGCCCCTGTAATTTATTTCTTTTTCTCATCACTCTACGCTTAAAAAGATTTATTAAACCCATTGAGTCTGATGTGTTTATATGAAACTCTGGAATTGTTAAAAGGGTAAACTGCATAAACATTTATTAAATGACTACTCACACACACACACACACACATACACACACACACACATGCACACACACATATATATAGCTAAGTTATCCTTTTCTCTTTATTCTCTTTATTCGTATTGTCCATTCACCGATATACTCTTTCTGAAATTTTTACGCATGCACGCACACACACACGCACACACACACACTTGTGTATTTTGGCAGCAATACCTCATTTATACAAGTCTCAGTAAAAATGACTGACAAGATAAATGTGGTTAAGTTTTTTTATTTTATATATATATATAGATATGAAGAGAAACAGACAAACAGATAGAAAACAATATGTGTGGTAACTGTCAATTTCACAGTTCACTGTTTGAAGATTGCATCGTAACGTAAAACTCAGTCACTGCCCAGTGCTTAATCTTATGTCTGCACTATTAAAGCTGTATTTTCAGATCTTGAGCTCTTTTTCCAATAAATAAACAAAATTTTAAACACTATATATATATAGTGTTTAAAATTTTGTTTATATATATATATATATATATATATATATACTGTTGGAGTTGATTTTTTCCTTTCACCTCTGTTTTCATTTTTATTAAGTTTTCTTTTTCTATTACCCTATGCCTTACTGCTTAATGAGTTATTTATGACCTCCCCATGTGGGTAGAAGCCTGTGGTAGATGTGGCACAAGGCAAATTAGTGTGGGTATAACTGAACCCATAAGCTCAGAATAAAATTCTTGTCTAATTTTCCCCAGACGAGATTCTGCCGAGAGCAGAGCCTCATCTGGGTTCCTCTCCGCCCGAAAGTAGAGAGTCTTACAAAGTAACAAATTCATCTTACTGCTTAATGATATTGTATAGGTTTCCATACAAAAAGCATAATTAATTCCAGCTCAGATTAGTGTGGGATCAGGTATCATCTACACCCTGATCCATGACGATAAGATATTCTCACCCTTTAAAGAAGTGTGTATCAAATGTGAACCTCTCTAGATAGTGAAACCATAATGCTGACTTACTGAGTCAGACTTGCATTAAGATTTACTCAGTTTTACCTCTGTAGCTTTACTTGATCATAAACTGTGATATTTAATTTACCTGAAGTCTGACGATATAAATATTATCACAGCAATTTTTTTTTTGGACCTTGTGAACTGGCACTACGGAATCAAAAACAAAGAACTATACCAAATAAAAAAAATCACATGAGGACTGTCAGCAGAAACAACTAAATGGATAATGCATGTAACTCAACACATTCATATGAATGTCATGCATGGTGCCCAACCTGTCTAAACTGTCAAATGTATACAACTGTTTTCTCAGATTACTGATTAAAAATGACTTTGAGCGAATGAAACCTGTAGGTTCTAGAGAGGACCATCCTTCTTTAAACTCTAAGAGCTGACACTACATAATCACAAAGAAAGAACTGTATCCAATAACAGCCAATAACAGAAGCTACATCAATTAAAAACTTTCAACAACAGCAACAATTAGATTGGATATCACCTCAGCTTCTCATTTTTCACTTGCTAACACCCAGCTGGGTTTTCTGGAGGAATCCTTTAGAATTAGTAACCTTTCTGCAATGTCAAATAGAACATGTGTCTATGCAAATCTTGTTCTTTCTTCTTGTTACACCCAGTTTAACAACCCTATGTTAAGGTAGGCTCTTTTATACCTTGGTTATATACTATGCCAGTTTACACCCTGGGTATTAATTGGTCCAGGTTGAATATACCCTCTCCTTTCTACAAAACCCAACATTAACTTAAAAACTGGAGACATTTTCTTAAATAACCTTGTCAGATTGAAACTTTCATATGGATGTAATGCATGGCAACAATCTCATTCTGAAATATATAAACTGTTGGCTGTATAATATTCAATAGTTAAAAAGTTTTGAGCAAATAAATATTGTAGGTCTTAGCAAGAACCATCTTGGACCTTATGAACTGGCCCTACGAATGACAAAAAAATGGATCCCAATAGTATAAACCATGTTACTTTAGAACTTCCATCTACAACATCATAGCATGTGAAACTTGAAAAAAATAACAATATAATCAAGATGTTGACGCTATTTACATTGTTCGGTCTATTGTCTTTATCTCTATTGCCATTATTACGACATTTTGGCTGTTGTATGCTCTGGAATTTATTCATGTACTAGGAGTTTTGAATCAAACACTTTAATTATGATCACTGGAGTATATCATTCTCATTCCATGTGCGATGCCACTTTTGGTAGCCATGTGGTTATCTCCCTTTAATGTAACTCCCTAAGTTATTTGTTCACCTCTGCTGTAGCTTGGTATTGAACTCACAACTCTTTCGAACTAACCAACATCTATGTCCTCTAGGCTATGTGTCCTTGAGGGTTCGGTGCAAAATTTCTTGCACCTGAAGAAGGCCAGAGTGTACATCGTAATAATAGCAATAAAGATGAGGACAATATTTCAAACATTGTAAATAGTGTAAATATTATCTCATCTCAATAGTATGGACAAACACATGTTGACATTACAAATTATTTTTTTTTAAATGTTAGGAAGAAAGCCTACCATAATACTGGAAAGAGTGATAATAGTTACTTGAGAAAAAATTCTTAATAAAAAATTTTGATAAATTCTAACTGAATGCAGCACTGACTGCTCAGTTAATGAATATTTTTTTATAAAGAAGTAACTATATTACCATTGCCATTGCTTAAGAATTTTTAAAATATTCACTTCTTCTATTTTTCTTTTTTTTTTAATCATTTCATCCCAAGCAAGGTGGTACCATCACTGATGTGCAGGGGGCTACATAAGAGAGTTAAAGTTTTAGACAAGAGGAGAGTGAAGACAAAGACAAACCAGCTACAGGGTGTGAAAGAAAAAGGGCAAGACAAGTATGTGAACACAGGAGTGAAGACAGTTGCGAAGGTAGAGAGAAAGGAAAAGAACAAGATACATGGGGTGATATAGAAAGGGCTGGAGTTAAGTGGATAAGAGATGGGAATTGACTTTGCATTTCTAAATTCCTGGAGGTTGTAGTTGTCAGGAAAGTAAGTATATGGAAGGGAGTTCCACAGGAAGTGCAAGAAATGAAGCTGCTGGAGTAAAATTGTTGCCTGCATTTGATTGATTTAACTGTAAAAGTCTGGGACCTTGTTGCCAGTCTGGTTGCCCGAGTAAATTCTTATGAAGGGGCCACCAGTGAACTAAGTTCGTCAAAGCAGAAGCCATGAAAATATTTATAGAAGAGACAGAGGGAAGGCACATTCCTGCCAATGTATTTATACTATTTACATTATTCAGATTGTTGTCTGCATCTTTATTGCTATATTCACAATGTTTCAGCTGTTGTACACTCTGGCCTTCTTCAGATGATAAAAATTGGAAATTGAAACCAAACCTATATTTAGTTCATAGGGATAAATTGTTTGGGCACCTCGAGGTGGTGTAATGGTTAGCAAGCTTGTCTCGCTAGAATCATTACAACTGAGTAGTGAGTTTGATTCTCACTGGGTGTCCCTTGCTTTCGGCCTTGTGCCACATCTAAGCTACACTTGGAAAATCACCATAAGGATAGATTGTTCTATTTCAATCTGCCATGCTTTTTCTGGATATCTCAGTTTCGGTTAATTCCCTTTTATAACTCAATTTTCAAAGTTTGTTTTTTCTCTCTGCTGTGGCTAGATATTGAACACAACTTTTTAAATCAAGTCACTCTTTGGATTACTCAATGAACATTTTTACCCACTGGGTCATGTAAGTTTTTCTGTTTTTTTATGCTTATTATATTAAAAAATATTAAAATAAAAAAAACATTTTCTAGTGAATTCAACATGAGCAAAAAGAATAAACATTTAATGAATTAAATAATTGAATAGTCAATTAATTAATTGGCAATAAATTTAAAACTACATGAGTTTTTAATTCATTTCTCTGAAATGAAAAAATAGAGATGTTTTATAAAATGTTTAAAGACCCATCTTTTTTTCTCGTTATTATTAAACTGATTCGTGAACCAAATTAGAATAAATTAATCAGATGTATAGAATAATGATATCTGTCAACGCTATTGAACAGGTGAAGAGGCTCATCCCTTGTTCCCTGTTTAGGATGTGGTTTCCGGCTTTCTCTTTTCCAATCTTTTCACTCTTACATAGCCCCCTGCACATAAGTGGCGTTACCGTCTTGCTCGGGGTGATATGATTAAAAAAAAAAAAAAACAAAAAAAAACTTTCTAATTTGTTGTGCTTAGTCAATAATACTCACAGAGGACTAACTCTTGATTATTATTTCATCTACTAACTGTTGGTAGTATAAGAATTATTCATACTAGAAGAGTAATCTTTTTGCAGTACAAATCACAGGTGAGTTTTCTGGATGTAAATAGATGCAACATATGCTTTAGCAGATGTTTGCTACAGGGATTAGCTTGCTGTCCTAACAGAGTAGACACCAATTATATATATATATATATATATGAATGAAAGATCAAAACTAATGTCCAGATGTAATCACATTTATAGATCCATATTAGGATCATACAAAACCTGGATAAAAATGTTTTAAAATCCTTAAGTAACTCCTCCCTAGTTTTGAAAATTTTCAGTTGTTTAGGAATTTGTAAAAATCCTTGTACATTTGAAAAACATTGGAAAGTCAGCTATTATAAATCACCTGATGATACCAAAAGGTTGAAAACTAGGTTGCAGAAATAACTCATTTCCAAATGAAAAATATTTAAAAGCTCTACAATATAAATGTATTGAGCACTTTTTAATACAACTGAGTACTGGTTGAATTTAATTATGACCAAAACCTAATTATATATATATATATATATATATATATATATATAACCCTAACCCAGTTGTGCCAAGAGTCCTATTCTTGTCAGCCAGAGTGCTGCGCTTCCAAAATGTGCCGTTTGCTGCAGGGCTACCTCCCCCCTCCAAATGTATTAAATCTGGTTCTATGTCTAACAGTATAAAGCCTCGACAACCCCCTGCTAACATGTGGGTACCAGCCACTACTGACCCAGAACGTCCCCAGGTCAATGTCCTTAGGTCAATATATATATATATATATATATATATATATTCTCAAACAGTCAAAACAGTCAAATGTAACTGCTACTTCTACTCTATCAGCTTCTTTTCGTGCACTTGCTACATGTAGAATTCCCTTCTGTATACTTGCTTTCCTGATAACTACAATTCCCAAGACTTTAAAATGCAATGTCTATTGCCATCTCTTATCCCCTTCACTCCAGTCTTTCTCTTATCCTTTCCAAAACACCCCTTGTATCTTGTATTCTCCCTCCCTTTTCATTCTGCTCTCACACCTCTCTTTACATCTTCTCTTATCCTTTCTTAGACACCCCTTGTATCTTGTATTCTCCCTCCCTTTTCATTCTACTCTCACACCTCTTTACACCTTCTATCCTTTCTTAGACACCCCTTGTAACCTGTTCTTCTTTCTCTTTGACTTTCTCTCATGTAGCTCTCTGTGCAGCTGTACTGCCTTGCTTGAGGTGAAATGATTATAAAAAACATAAAAAATTAAAAATATATATATATATGCTTTATTTGTTTAAACTATATTTTTTAATGAATACTCATAATTGAGTAGATGCTCTGTTTTTATAATTAAGCAGTATTTTTTACATCTACTGGCCTGAATAATCAAGAAATTTTGTGAGGAAAATGTGCAATTTCTCAATTTTTCAGGCCAGTAGATGTAAATAAATAAACAGATTATTTACAAAAATTACAGAACCTACTCAAATACAAATATCCATTAAAAATAATGTTAAACATAAATTAACAAAAAAAATGTTAGAAGTAAATCCATTTTTTAATGAATTTCATAAGATTTCATAAATAATATATATATACACACACACACACACACACACACACACACACACACACACACACATGCACACATATGAATGTATGTGACTATATTGCTTATAAAATAATGACTAGACTATTTATATTTGTGTCAACATTTCTACTAACAATCGCACTTTCTTTGTGTACGGTTTAGGATCAGATTGTAGTATCTGTTTACTCTGCTTTTAATGAAAGTATTGTATACCAGAATTTTTGCCTTAGATCAAAGTACAAAATGTGATAATATATGTGTGTTCATGTGCATGAAAAATAAACACGTGCACACACATACATTCTATCACTCATAAAAACTTTTTAGTTCCATGAATTGTACAAACGGGTTTCTAACCAACTCCTCAAACTCTAACTGAAGGACTAAAAATCATGATTTAAAAAAATATTTTCTTGGTTGGGCTGAGAACTTTTCAGTATCTCTTTAAGGTAATTTTAGTTTCCCTTAAGATGTTACTCTCTCTGTTGGAAGCATAATTACACAAGATTTTACCCCTCATATAAGTCACCTCCTATTTTACAATTTCTCCAGAAATGATTTGCAGAAAAGGATAGCCAGCACTTGGCTGCCAAGATGTCTGCAGAATTTTAGTCAGGTTTCCATCAGGTATCTTTATTCTATGAAAATGTTCTCTAAAGTTTTCCAGTCTGTATTTTTTCCTTCTTAAATAGAAAGAACTGTAAACATAGCAAAACAAAAAGGAAATTTTGGGAATAACTGAGAGGTGACTCTTAATGGAGCTGCAGGGAAATGAAAATACAAACTTTGTTGGCACCATAAATGCTGACAGAGAGGAAAGTTCTGGCCTGAAATTCGGAGGGGAGCAATTTGCCTCTAGCAAGAAAACTCATATGGCAGCCTGTGATCTATGGATAATGTTTTGAATGGGAGGTAATATGCAATCTCATACCTGCCATAATGTGTTTTATCATCTTATTTTTGCAGAAAAGAATATATATATATATATATATATATATATAAGTGCAGATGTTTTTGACTATGAATAAAAAATATCTTAGCATAAATTGTATAAAAGTCAAAAGGAAAGTAAACTTACAGGTCACTCTGCAGTTAAATGATAGTTTTATACAAGAATGTCATTGAACTATAATGATATTTATTTAACTATGAAAAAACAATGAACTTATCCATTTTCCAGATTTCCTCAGATGTACACTTCCTGTGAAAAGAAGCAATGCTCATTTTGCTTACTTATTTTTTTTAATCATTTCATACCAAGCAAGGCAGAACCACTACTAGTACACCTTGGGTTAAAGTGAGAGAAAAGACTGGGTACAGTGGGTAGTGAGGAAAGGATAAAAGATGAATGAGATTCAAGAAGATAAAAAATGGCAAGAGAGCTGCAGTTAAAATTTTAGAGAAGCAAGTAAACACAAGAACAAGTGGAAAGTGCAAGGAAAAAAACTTTTGGAATAGAAGTGACAGTTGCATTTAACTATTTCACTTTTAAAAAAGTGAGATCTGGATGCCAATCTAGTAGCACAATTAAATTCATGTGGTCAGGGTACCATAGATAAAAGCTTATCAGAACAGTTGCCATAAAAATATTTCTAGAAAAGACAGAGGGAAGCCATGTCATATTGGTGAGAAAAAGACTGAAGATCTTTCTCTGGATATTGTCAAGAACCTTGAGATGAATAGCAGGAGTACCCAAGCAGATATGACAACAGTCTCAATGCATGAACAAGTAAATTTATAAATGTTCTAGACAGATTCTGAAAAGAAAAGATTCTGTCACTACACAGTAGATGCATCATTTGATTCAATGTAGTCATTCCACTTTAGATCAGTTAAGAGAGTAGAGCCAAGGAGACACAGTGTGTTGCTCTTCAGGAGACTAGCATCAGCCTTGCTGATGGGCAAGAAAAGTTTTCTATGGTGGTTAAAGAAGAGCAGGGTAGAACCAGAAGTCTCAGAAATTATAAATAGACTGTCAGAGCCCTATTCAGCCTCTTTTGCTTTTCAGCAGTCACAAGGTTGAAGTCCCATTTTGAAGAGCTACTCTCAACACCTGCAGCAGAAGACATGTGGCCTGTCCTGGCAGCTTGACTTTAGATTTCTCATTCCTTGATGGAACAGGTGGAAAAATCTTCCTTCAAAACACCTCCATAAAAAAACACTACACACAACCAGACCTCTCACTTTTCTTCCTAGAAACAAGAAAAGAAATCATTTACTCAAAGGAAGAACTCTGTTAACTGGGAAACTCAACTCTTTTTCCAACAAAAAACACTTTGTTGCATTCTCTCTTTCAATCATAAATGAAAGCTGTTAAACAATTATTTTAGTTCTTGGAACATACTTACCCTCACAGGGCAGGTTAACTCTGCAAATGAGCCACAACCACATATGGTGTGAAGATTTTCTTGCAGTAGGTTTGCCAATTCTTACTGTGGTATACTGGTTGCCAATCACGACTGTAGAACATAGTCTGTCCTGCTAATTCCCCATTGCTGGGAAGGGAAAAAATTGATTTATACCTTAACCAGTCAGTTAAGTACCATACGTGAAACATGCTTGGGCGATCATGTCTCTTTCAAGACAAGACTGACTGGGCAGAAGATTATCCTGCAGTAGGTTGCCATTGCATTTTGCAGTAGACTGGTTGCCAGCCAAGGCTATAGAACCAATCTGTTCTGCTATTTAACCCATAACTGGAGAGAAGAGATGGATTAATACCTTACCAAGGATATTAACACATAAATGAATAGAATGAATTTGACTGGAATTCGAACTAGGCTCTCCAATTTTTCAATTTGAGCCACGATCCATTACTCCACTGTGTCTCTATTGCCCAACAGACACACACAAATAACTGGGAAAAATTCCTACAAAAGACTGCAGCTAATACAAAAAAAAGACAGCAATGACGTTTAAAGAAGTACTGTACATTTTTAAAAGTGATTGCATTACTGTCATATACACAAATACTAAATTGCATGTGTGTGTGTGTGTGTGTGTGTGTGTGTGTGTGTGTGTGTGTTTACATGTATTTATAAACACCTCTACAGTTTCTGTGCAGTTCACTATGAGATTGAAAATGCATGCTTCATTGCATCTTTATGAAAATAAATCAGAATGGTTTTCTGACATTGTTAAAGAAAGAAAATAAATACACATTGAGCCATTCCCTGTATAACTCCCAAATGGTACTATAATGAAATCTTGGGGACAAGCCTGAACATGTTTTGTTGCTATTAAGTCAAAAACATTTTTGCAGCTGTTCTATTCATTAGGTGTGCATCTGGAGTGGCACAGGTGAAAATATAAGAAATAGCCATTACGTGTATGATTTCCTGTGAAAGGTTTCCTCATAAATAGGGAAGACAAACTTGTATTGCTGTAAATATAGATATTGCTTCATCTAAAAGAGGAAAAATAGTTTTCTAATTAGCATACATGTATGTAAAAAAATACATACATGTTAAAAAATATAAGATACAGTAACACGCAAGAAAAATCCATTTATTATATACTCTTTGAGTATATATACTGCATACCCACATCAATATACACACCACTTTGACAGTGAAAATAAGACTTGAGCCAAAACGACAATCTTCTCAGTTAATAAAATAATGGACATCAAGATGTGCATATATATATATATATATATATATATATATATAAAAAGAAAACTTTACAATATTTTTATTCATTCTCTGGTGACTTTGGCTGTGGAGTAGAAACGGGTCAAGGTGGAGGGTCAGCACACAATCATCGAAGGCAGCAGCCATTAGGCAGAGCTTAATTTGTCTTCTCTGTCTTTCTCTTTGTTCTTGAACCTCATTGACTCCTGCTACCACAGGTGCACCCTGCACATATCTTGAGTGCTGACATCTTTGACCTCTGTTGTCAAAACAAAATCTATTTTGTCACCTGCATTTTTATACTTACTGACATCCTAAAACAACACTTATTTTCTTTTCAAATCTTACAACTAAAAGGCAAATACACTTCCAGATGAAAAATGATACTATAGTAATGGATATACAACACATTGTTTAATAATTTACATTCTCATCTGGCAAACCCTTCAGAGTGAGTTCATTTTTTAGATGCAACCTTGGGTCATTGTTGAAACTGTCTATTAAACAAGAGCAAACACTGTCAGAAATTTAATATGCATGCTTAACAAATTATTAATAGTGAACCCATTTTCTTTCCAAGAAGTCAATAACTGCAGACCTTAGGTTAGAGTTAAATGTACCATTAGAATTCCACACATAAAATTGTGCCAACTATATTCTCCCAAAGCATTTACAAAATAATTAGATATATTGCATAATTCAATTTATTTTTTATATTTGTTTATTTGCTATATTTTGGCCTAAAAGGAAAAACATTATAGCAGAATTAAATGAAAGTAGAAATAATATAATATATATAATTTCATATATCTAACACTTGTTTCATCTCGCGCTGAAAAAAATGCCTGGAATTTTCTATTTGTTAAATTTTCTATTTGTTAAATTTTCTAGAGATGGAATTTATTTTTTTTATAATTTTTTGGATGTAATTTTCTTAACATAAAAGTTATTTTCTTAACAAAAATGTCATAAAGAGGCCGTTTTTGAGGGGTTAATTATGTTTGTCATTTTAGTGCTAATTAGAAATAACAATAAGATTTTAAGTTGTTTATTGCTCAGCCTATTCTTTTGACTTTTCCTAGCTGGCATTTCATGTTTAGCATTGAACATCAGTGGTAATTCTACAGAGTGTGGGGAGAAGAAGCCAAAAATTTTGGCTGGCCCCTTGGTTAGCCCCACTACTTTTATAAGCTTTAAAAATTTATTAAACTGATAAGCCCCTGATTTTGATAAGATTTGATCTTCAGCACTTTCTTTTTCATTTTGCTTTTAAAGAAAACCTAGAGACCAGTTTGAAAAAACAAACAAACAAAATAAAACAACCAGATAGATAGAAACAGACATTTGATTTTGTTTTGAAATTAACCTCTCTTGTGTTTCAACATCTAGAGAGTGGAAAAGAGAGCAAGAATAGATTAGGACTTTACTGCTATGAATGAAAAGATATTCCATTTAATTTAGTGAAGTAATATACTTATACTCAAACTCATTCCAATGTTGTGTATATGATACTAGTGTAGTATGAAAATAAAGGCACTGCTTGAGTTTACTCCTCCTCTTTCTCAGAAAAATCTCTGCCCCTACATCACCTCCCCACTTTCCAAGTTTCACAATCACTGCTTGAACATGCAAAGGACATGATAGGCTGATTTCTGACTCGTTCAATTTGCCCACCTGCAATTCTTACTGTGTTGTATGAATTGATGCTGGAGGCATAAAAAAAGCATTACCTGATAGTATTTACTGCATTAAAGTGATGATATTTTATTTTGAATATTGAAATATAAGCTCAAGTTTGTTAAAATTTTAATAACATGCTTCTTGGTATTACAATAATATTTTTCTTCTCTATAGAAAATTCAACCTTTATTAAATATTTTCTGAAACTGACATCATTTTCTAAATAAGATGGCAGATATTGTTCTAGTAAAATGTAAGTTTTCCTCATGCTGAAGCAAGAAGTTGGTCTAAAGTCTTTGACAAAAAGGTTTGAGCTAAAAATCTTTTTGTTTCTTCTTTTGAGAATATTAGTCTTTTGCCAAACATTGAGATATGTAAAATATGATTGAATTTATTATGTGCATTTCTTGCAATATTCTGTGCTCAGCATAGAACTATATAAAAAATCTCATGTGTAGAATAATCACCATGAAAAATGCATAAGCTTCAGTTCTTTGTTTTTTAAAAGTATTTCCTCTGTTGCATTTGTATATGTTGGGAATTGATTTACATCTTGAAGCTTTTGTTTGCCAAGGCATCAGATTGGAATATAATCAAGTTTCTCATTAAACAAATGTGTCTTTTTCATCAAGTTCTTCTTCATCTATCAGTCAGTCAGTTAAGTGCCATACGTGATACACGCTTAGGCGATCATGTCCCGAAAGAGACATGACTGACTGGGCAGAAGATTATCCCGCAGTAGGTTGCCATTGCTTTCTGTGGTAGACTAGTTGCTAGCCAAAGCTGTAGAACTCAATCTGTCTTGTTATTTAACCCATAACTGGAAGGAATAGACAGATTAATACCTTTCCCAAGGGTATTTGCGTGTAAGTGAATGCAATGAATTCGGCTGGAATTCGAACTCGGCTCTCTGCTTTCTCATTTCGAGCCGATATCTACTGGACCACAGTGCACATCTGTACAGAACACAAAACTGATTTCTCATTGGACGTTCTTTTACAAGGCCATACATGCTTATATCAACTTTCAGTTCCACTGAGATTTCATATTTTTCTATTCATCCTTCAAAATTTTTCTCTTTCTCTCTATTGCCATTCTTCACTGTTATATGTAGAATTAACTAATGTTGATTTTCTTCCATAACTGATAAAAAAAAGTACTGGGGATAATCCTTGTGGATCACTTTCTGATTTCTTTCTCAATCTTGATCATGACTATGAATCTGTTATTGATAACCCTGACATGGTCAATGTGCTGACGAAGAGCTACATTCTTTGCGACAAACACTGAGTCAATATCTGTAAGAGCTTATTGTTTGAATATCATTTTTCAATATTATGTTATCCAACTTCTTTCAGTAAGGATGCAACATTATAAGATTATGACAAAAGGAAAAAGATATTTCATAATCCCCGCTTATCTTGAAAATTCTGGTTTATTATCACTACTAGGTTTATAAGTAATTGACCTAACAAAAACAGCAAGATTATGTACATGTGTGGATCAATTCAGGTTACAGAGAATCAGATTGTAGTATCTGTTGGGAAACGAAATAATATAAAATATAAAATAATTCTCTTCCACATGACTGCTTCCCCGACGGCTACAATCTCCAGGAGTTTAAATGTAAGGTCAATAGACACCTCCTAACAAACTAACTTCCATTCTTTCAAACATTCTTCCCACGCACACAACTATCTATCACCACCCCCTTCTGACATTTCCTATATCTAACCACTCTTCCTATTTACCTTCCCCTATATAGCCCCAAGCGCAATAGTGGCAGTGGAATGCCTTGCTTGGGGTGAAATGATTAAAAAAAATAAAAATAAAAAATAATGGGTAATAAAAAAAGAAAGTATCATATTTTTGCATTATGCAAATAATAAAAGTACCAGAAAATGATTACCTTACTTGGTTTTCTCAAACACAGTTAGGTTGAGCTGGATGTCTATAAAAAAAACTAACAGATATGTAAAATCTCTAATATGCAGCACCACATAGAAATTATGTGCCCACTGGGCATGTTCATTAACTTGTCCATTGTCAACTGAACTCCCCTTTCTTCTTACCAACATACAGTATATCTTTCGAAACCACCACCTATAAAGTAAATCAATCTTTTCTCATGTCATTTCAACTCTATGCAAGGCTGACCCAAACACAATCATTATATGTTTATTGTTACTTAATCTTCCTTCTGGACCAAGAAAAAAAACCAGACATTCTATTATAATAGAATGTCTGTTTTTTTTTAAAAAAGCCTCCAATGATGAAGTAAATATAAACTTTTTTTGGTCATTCCAATTCCGTGTAATGCTGAATTAAGCTCAAATATTATAGCAATGTTTATATTTACTTACCCTAATTCATGTACCAAAAGAAAATGGACACACCTGAAAAACATTAAAAACATTGTTTCACTACATTTTATATGAAAAAAAAGGAATAAATGGTCCCTAGCAAAAACCAAAGATTTTCTGTGCCACTTATTTAATTGTTTATGTATCAACACATGTCACCTACAATATACAGCAACATGCAACACTTCTAATTCCATATATTCATGAATTCTGTCTGGGATCAAATGTCACTCTTTGACACTTCTATTAAGAATAAAATAGAAAGAAAGCCATAGAAACTGAGAAGAATGTTATATCTGCAATTTCTGTTGAAAAGTATGTCTCACAATCATAGACATATATTTTGTATTTTATAATATTTTATGATTAGATTTGTTAATATCTGAAGGATTAGGACTATCCAGATGACAATATGAGGGAGGGTGGCTGCTAATGAATCTCCAGTTTATACTGTAGTGAAAAAAAACAAAAGATCTACATTTAAAATTCAAATCTGACTCATTGTCAGAAATAAATGAATTTTTTCAAATTTACAAACTTTGCTTAATGCACACAAAATTCACAAAATTGTACACCTCAATGTGAAATGTTTGTTATAATGGAAAGGCCAGAATCACATCCGGAAGTGAATTCCCAAATGAAATAAAAGACAAGCAAATGCAACTGTTGCCAGAGAGTTAAGATGAGTGCAGTTAACACGTACCCTTGACAAATGTCTACCAATCACATTATTATTGCCTCTCTCTTTCTCTCTCATCTCCTTCTTCTTTATTGTTCACCTTTCACCTCCTGCCTTTTACCATTTACACTGAGGGATAACTTCAAAGACATTCCTACAAAACAAATGCTCATATCACTCACAAAAATGCTCATATCGCTCACACAAACATTCCTACCTATGTACACATATACTCTTTTCAACAAGTTACTACTACAAACTCTACCGTTAACTTCTTAATAATGTTTCTCATTGAACATTAATTTCTACCAATTCATGTTATTCTTTTCCAATAATAAATTTCTATTCAAACATACAAAATGTATACTTTTATTCTTCCACGAATCCACATTCCAACAACCAATCGGCAGACAACCTTCTGATGATAGCAAATAAATCCTAAGTTGTAGGGAGTTTGGTCATGTATGACACAAGGCCAAATCAGAGAACATTAACCATCTCCCTATAGCTTCAATATCTGAAGAATTGGATCCATTCTCATAACAACATGATTAAAAACAGCTAGAATGCTAAGAAGAGTAAAGTATTACAGACACTTACTGTCACTTAGTCTTCATTGTTAGCCACTAGTTATGACTGATACATATATTCTCAAGCATCCAAAACTTTCATTATTTTCACAGAGTATTGTCATGAAAGAAAATACACTGATGCAGTCATAGGTTGATAATAATTGAAACAGTAGATTCATTGATTTGTTTGTTTAATAGCATGTCAACTTATTATGGATCATTTAATGCCAAAATTTAATTTTCTTGAGAGATTTTTGATAAAATGATTCAAATATGATATGTTATTCTGCTTTCACATTTGAATACAAATAGAAAGTCATAAATAATAAAAGTATCTGACTCACTATAAGTAAAAGTATCTTTTAAGAAAGCATAAAGAAAGACATGGAAGTGGTTTTCCTTGCCCCAATCCTTCTTTGTTTTTCTATTTGTGAAATCTTTAATGTTCAAGACATCTGGCTAACTTCTCAACAGCACAGCATGCCTCTGGAATAAAATGATTGTTACTGATAGAGTTATCTAGTGATAATAATAATAATAATAACAATAATAATAATAATCTGTTGGTAATAATGAACAATGATACGTTGGCAATAATGAAGGTCAATAATATCAGTTTTAGCTGTAGGAATGAAAGTAATGACATAGGAAACAGAGTATCCAGAGAAGACAAGATGAGAAAGAAAAAAAAGAAAAATACTAAGAAAATAAAAAGAGAAAAAAAATTGTGAAGATTAGAAGTGTTAAAGTGAACTCTCACAATAGAAATACAATGATCAGAGAAGAAGAAAAAGAGGTAGCAAAAAACAAAATGGTGGTGAAATATACAAAAAAATGTAAGCATCAAACAGGAAAGCAGAGGTAATAAAGGGAGGTAATAACAATGGAATTCACCACCAACAATAATGAAAGGCATTATTTACATTTACATTTGGAATAATATCCTTATGTTTATTGGTATTAACAGAATTTTTCAGATGCTATGCCTTCTTTAGGTGTCTGTTAATCCAGGCAACCTTCCAGAAATTTTGAACTGAATTTTAGTATGAAAAAAAAAATGGAACAAAACCAATACTGTTAGATATGAAAGAGGAAGATTTATAAATCTGAGAAAAAATTTTTTCAAGATTATGACAATGTTTAGGTATGAAGTTCGAATGAAAAATTGTTATGTTCAGTTTGAATTTCAGCCAAGTATATTACATTAACTTTCAAAGAAATAAACTTGGAAAAAGTATGAACCCATCTCGTCTCCCTCCAGCTATGGGTTAATAACAGAGACTAGACCCTCTAGACATGATCAACAACCATTCTATGAGAAAGACAATTTTAAAATTAAAGCCATACTATGCAGCCATTAACTGAATTGAATGCTCAATGATTCTATAGTTTTAATAATCCTGGGTATAAGCTACATCTAGCAGCAGGGTGAGAGAGTGACTGCAGGCAGTCAGCTAAGTCGGTATCGATCACATTACAGATTCTCCGCTGTATTTTGTCAAGAAGCCCGAGGAGGATAGCAGGGGCACCTAACCAGATGTGGCAGCAGTATTCAATACATGGGCGGACGGTAGATTTATATATGTGCAGGATAGATTCAGGCGGAAAGAATTTCCGGGCCCTGCACAGAGAGCCGACTTTCATAGCAGCGGATTTAGCAATGGATTCGACATAGTCATTCCACTTGAGGTCCACTGAGAGTGTCAGGCCAAGCAGGCATAGTGTTTTACTCTCTGGGAGGCAGGCCTGTTCCATGCTAATGGGGAGGAGGTGCGGTTGTCTGTGGTGTTTAATTGACAGCAGCTTCATTTTGGAGGAATTTAATTTTACAAGCCATTTCTTACCCCAATCCACCATGGATTGGAGGTCCTTTTCAAGTTCCGCAGTGAGGTTTGCCTTGTCACCATCACCAGATTTTTGATCGAGGCGAGAGTAAACTATGGTGTCATCGGTGTACATACCTACTTGGGATCTTATGGCATCAGGGGAGATCATTGATGCAGATTAGAAAGAGCGTAGGACCTAGGATAGAGCCTTTGGGGCACCCGCGTTTGTAGGATAGTTCTGAGAGGCATGTCCTTTAATTAGAGTTGATCATCACACATCAAATAAAATTGCTCAATCTGCACTGCTCATATAATTACCATTTATTATGTGATTTACAATGAATGACTATCATTTTCAAGTGAATTCAAGACTGAAGCAGTGACTTGTATCCAAATTTTTGTCTAAGCATTTGATAAATAAATAACATGCAACTGCAACCAATCATTTTTCTTATATTTTAATATTTTAACAAATATTAGTGATACTTGCATTAAAAAAAGTATTGTATATAGTACAATCTATCTGTGAATCAGCCATAAATACCCACTGTGACAACCCCAAACAAAAGATGTTACCTATTTACTACTGCAGCCTATATGCAAGTATATTAGATAAATATTATTTTTAAAGGCTGAAATTAACTTCTTAAACAATTGACCATTTCAACTACACAAACTGAATATCATGCTAGAAAATCTTCAACCTTAAATAATTTTCATGTATGAGTAGTGACCATCCTAATAATTTGAATATGTCAGTTGACATTTGCCATTTTAATTTTTAGACTTTTTCTCAAATATATTTTTACCTCTGAGCTGATTATTGCATTTTAGTTGTGGAGAAATGTCACCAAGTGCCAATCCTTGCATTTTTCTCATTTCTGATAAAACCAAGAAAAGTCATGCACGCAAAAATCTTTTATGATATTTTTACCATTTTCAAGAAATCTGTAAAGCTTAGAAAACTTTCTTTAACACTTTTGGATTAAGAATACTAGCAAAATGAAAATAATTTTGTCTGCAATTCTTTTTAGAGTTGTTGAACTTTGAGGTTTATTTGGATGTTATTGCTTTCTCTTTGGAAGCCTTATATGATGGCTTTTATGAAGTATATGTTTAACAATAGATATGTGAGGGGAACTGGAATCTGAAAGAACTTAAACACCGAAATTTAAAAATACAAACAAAATCCATGAACCAATCCAAATATTGTTGAAATATTTGATAACCCATTTCCTATTACATTAACTTTTAATAGTCAGTCGGTTAAGGGCCATACATGATACACGCTTGGGTGATCATGTCTATTTTAAGACATGACTGACTAGGTAGAAAATTTTCCTGCAGTAGGTTGTTATTTAGTCTGGTTGCCAACCAAGGCTATAGAACCCAGTCTGTTCTGCTATTTAACCCAGAGCTAGAGGGAGAAGAGATGGATTAATACCTTTCCCAACAGTATTTGTGTGTAAGTGAATGCAATGAATTCAACTGGAATTTGAACACAGCTCTCTACTGCACTTCAATGCACATCCTCCTTTTAATAGTATCATATTCTTATGTGGTGATTCTTTCAGATTAGCATCACTATATTTGTTGTTTTTATCCCAATTTTATAGCTGCTGTACCTTTATGGGTCTACATGAGGTATCTGTTGAATTTTGTAGCCATCAAGAATTATGAATGGAACCTTTAAATTTGTCACTTATTGGGAGATTTATTGTTCTTAGTTTGTTTTCATCTTTACAAATGATTTCTGAACAAGTTATTGTCAAGTGTTTGTCAGTATGTTAACAGACAGCTTTCTCTATTCCAGTCATTCTACGCTAGAACTTCTTAGCCAAAAAACTTAAATATTGACTTTAGTAAAATGATTCAAGTTTATGTTTTTTATTTTCTAATCACCCATTTCTAGAAGGAACAGGAATAAATGGTAGGATAGCACAAATAGGTGGTGTAACATATTAAAATAAATCTATGCAAGTTATAACAAAAAAGCAAATTGTTATGCCAGTTAATAGTTTAATCATGGATTAGAATATATTTATAACAAAAAAATTTGTTGTTAAATTATTTAATAATCAATTATATAAAAGATTTAATTTTTTAATAGATTTATAGATGCCTTTCAAAGATGATTTCAGAAATTTGCATTCTACTCCATTTTCTTTTTTTACATAAACAGAAAATTGTTTCAAAAATGGAGGTGAAGAAAATATTGATAAAGACAAAAAAATATAATCTGAGGAGCAGGCAAAGTAATATGAAAGTAATAAAGGGATTTCCTATTAAAAAAATGTTTTATTCTTTATATTTATCAAAAGCATTTTATATTTTTCTCCTTAACTAAAATCGAAGCAGAAAACCGTATACCCACCCATGACACAAACACTAAGCTTTGAAAAACTGTTTCACAATTTGATTAATCAAATGTGATACTAAGTACTGTGTGGAAATATTTTAAAAGATAATCATTCTTTGCAAGAGAATTAGAGTTCTGAAAAAAGGCAACATAATTGGAAAGAAAATTTTGCCTTTCAGATTAAAGCTACCTTTACATTAAAGAAAGCAAATATTTATGCTTTACTTGTCTCAGCCTCTGATATTTAAAAACTTTTCTAGGCTTATTGACATATCATGTTCAAACATTAATTCTCATCTGGTTACCAAAGTTAAGCAACATTGAGCATGATCAGCATGTAAATGAGTGTTATCACTCGCTACTAACAGTTATAATATGTCTTGAATGACTCTTATGGTACTCTAATGAACACTCTATCAGAACTTAGAAGTCTGTTTGAGTTCTTATTTTACACATCTTGCCTAATTCATTTTTGTTACCAGGGGTGTTTTATTTACTCCACAACATCTCCCTTCTGAGATTTTTTATTTGCTTAAATATTTTATTTCTCCCTCCTATTTTTGGCAAGTTTATATTTCTTTTCTTTTGGTTCAACTACTAGTTTTTCCATGTTTCTTTTTTCTGGTACTCATATTTGTATGTTCAACAAATTCTTGGGGTATTAGTCTGTCAAAGATATCATACAAGACTTACATAGGTTGCTTCTTTCTTGTCATCTTTTTTCAATAAATCTTTTCTTTAACTGATTTCAATGTCTTGAAAGACATGTTGCCATTTTTTCTCTCACTATATAAATCATTTTTTCCTATGAATGACCATATGCCTACATTTCTTTTCCATTCTTATATACTCTGAAAAACACTTTTCCGCTAAATTTGACAAGTTTTCTGTCATTTTAGTCATCCATTTTTATTCTTTTTGAACCTAGTAAAAACTTGTCAAACACTGATTTAGTTTTTCTTGCAAACATCAATTCTGCTGGTGACATGAATGTCAGTGTAGTGATATTTGGCAATATCTGGTATACTTTTGTAATGCTTCTTCACTCACTTTTTCATTACTTACTTTTTTCAAAGCTCTCTTAAAAGTACCCACAAACTGTTCAGCTTGTTCATTTGACCTTGCGTGATATGGCAGAGCAGTAATAATCTATTGAGAACATTTGACAAAATTCTTTAAATACGTAAACAGTGAATTGTGTAACAAAATCCAAGTCTGTGACATCTGGAATGCCATATTTTGCAGATAGTTCATGTAAAAATTCAATGTAACCATGGAAGTTGTTTTTTTTTAATTTTAAGATTTTATATCACTTAATAAAGCTACCCACTTCCATCGGATAATGAATGTGATCCATTTATTGAACATGCAAAAGTTATGTGCATTCTTGACTATGTAGTATCTGTCTTTAGCCAAGGTTGTAATTTCATGGCAAGTGATTTTGCTGCTAGAGCACATCTCTGTAGGCTTTAACTACTTTTTCAATGTCTTCATTCATTTTTGTCCAGTATACACAACTTCTCAAAAGATATTTCATCCTTTAAATTCCCAGATGTCCACCATGAAATTAATTTAATATCTTCTTTTGTAATATAATAGTTAAAACTATGCTTTCGGCAAACATTAGTATTCCGTCACATAGCAAGGAAGTGTTCAAGTCTAGATTTTGTTCTGAAAATCATCTATCTTTTTTAATTCTTTTAGCCATTTATTATTTTTGAATTAAAAATGTCTTGTTTTGCTTTTATTGCTATTTCATCCAGTGTAACTAGTAGTTCACATGCTACATTGCATTATATATTTTTAATTTTTATTTCACATTTTAATGCAGCAATCCCAATATCATTAAACAGTTCAGTATTTTTTGGTATCAATCTTGATAAACTACCCGCATGTCCTAATTTATGGACAGTTAGTATTCTATCATAAAACTGCAATTTGATAAGATGCTACCCCAGCATTATAACTATTTACTCAATTCCAAAAACTGATAAGAGATTTCTATGATTTGTATGCAAAAACTCCTTCCATGTATAAATTAATGATATTTTTTCACTGCAAATAATATTGTTAATGGTTTTTTTTTCTCAATCTGGCTAAAGTTTTTTTTCTGTTTGTAGTAGCAAACATGCAGCATGTTTGATGGCTTTCATGCTACTATCATCAACATTATCTAAAGTTACTGCTTCTATGTCAGACTCACTAGCATCTGAAACCAATGTGATTTTTGCTTTCAGATCATAGTACTCTAATGATAAGTCTCACATTAGTATTTTCCTGGTTTCTTCAAACACCATTTGAATCAATAATTTTTTAGAAAATAACTGACTTTTCCCACTTTAAGTTTTTTTATTTAACCCATAGGTGGACACAGGAAATGAATTCATACCTTTTCCAGGAGTATTTGAGTATAAATCAGTCTAATCTTTTTACTCTCTCACTTTTTGTTTCTCATCCATTTACACAATCTCATTAGGTATGTTAGTAGCTGTTTCCTCTCTTTCACTATGCATATTTAATTTTACCAAAATTCTTTCCTCATTATGTGTTCAAGAAATTTCAACTGTTTCTGATTCTAAGTAAAAGTGTCCTTTTTCTATTTATTAATACAATATGTTGTATTTCTCTGAAGGGTATGAAACTTAAACACCTGCACACTGCTTTGGGCAGCACATAATCTAGCTCTGCCAATGTTCAAATCTGGGTCTCTAATGCTATAACCACTCAGCTACATATTCAGTGAACAATTTAACTACTTGTATAAGTTATTAGGATATTTTATTTTAATATGTATTTAAACATTGCCTTATAGATCCATAAATATGGAAGTTAGAATCTGGGGTTCAGAAATCTAAAGGAGAATCTGCAATGTAATCGATCTTGATTTAGCAGCTCAACTTCAGTCACTTTCACTGATTGGATATGGCTTCTCTCTGTCTTTTCTATATATAGTTTAATGGCTTCTGCTCTGACAGGCTTTGGTCCCTGGTGCCCCAGCCACATGAATTTACTCATGCTACTATATTAGTAACTAGGTCCCACGTTTTTGCCATCTATCAGTTTCTTTTCCTGCACTTCCTGCATGTAGAACTCTTCTCTGTATACTTGCTTTCTCGATAGCTACAATCACCAAAATTTTAAGTGCAATAGCAGCTGCCATCTTTTATCTTTCACTCATCCTTTCTTTGACATCTCCTGAACCTTGTTCTATTTTTTCTTTCCTCTCATTGTAACCTTGGGTGCACCAGTGGCAGTACTGCTTTACTTGGAGGAAACAATTATGAAAAAAATGCTAATGTTACAAACTGTATAAATATACTTTGTTTACATTAGATTTTGAATTTATGTCTTACCTTACTTATATCAGTTTTAAATATATATATATATATATATATATATATATATATATATATATATTGTCTGACCAATCATCCATTTCTAAACAACTACAACAACATTCCTGTCTACATTCACAATATAAAAAAATAATGATTGATAATATAATTATCCTAGACCAAGAAAACAACAAAAGCAAACCACAGATTCTTGAGGCAATATTCATTAAAACACCTAAGCCCTCAATTAATAGAATACTGTAGTAATGTTCTAAAATGTCTGTAAAAAGAACAGTTTTTTCATGCTTTGACCATGACATTACAACATATAAAAAAATTCCATTTTGGATAATTTTCCTATTCTAATGAACACTAAGTAATTTGCCAACCATTATATTTGAAGCAGAAAAAAATTTACAGTAACTTTTAGCAACACAGTCTTGCAGTTATTTTTTGTTGCTATAACTCACACCCCTGAAGATGATCTTAGAAGGAGATTGAAAGTACTTGGGTACATTGAGAAATGAATGATAATAACATCTGTCAATGTTAAAGCTCATTTCTGACATCTTTCAATTATAATATGCGAAAGATTCTTAAGCATGAACGGATTTCATTAAAAATAAGCAGACACAATATTTGCAATTTATTTAATCTGACATGCCTAAAACAAAATTTGCTGCCTAAATACACAAATATATATATATATAGTTTCAACATAATTTTATTTCTGTTATTTTTTTTCTTAATTTGTAATGTGCGGTCACTAAAGTTCCGTTTTATATTGATGCATCAACACTCTTGAATGAAAGCAGCTATCTCTGCAATAAGCCATCAACAATAAAGAATAGTCTCCAGTAACAATAATGGCATAATGACTTTAATGCTGTCTTTTTCATGCTGATTTTTGTTATGTTTTGCATTATCAGTAAATTCTTCCCTTTCTGGCCATCAATTCTTCAATTCTTTTTAAAATTTATGATATTATTTTCGTGACTGGTTTCTAAAGTTTTATTTACAATGGACTTTCCCTGGTTCTCTAGTCTTCTCTCTTCTTCTTTCCTCCACATCATCATCATCATTCATTGGAAAAGATATTTACAATCAGCCTGCTTTATAAAGTAAACAAAAGACCTGAAACTGAATGGAAGTTGGAATGTAGCAGGTTATAAAGTGTTCAGGAAACTCCCACTGGAAATAAATGAATATGAACTAACGATAGTTTTTTTAATCAGAAAGTAAGTGAATTTAACATTGAATATAGAAATGCAATTATTCTTGAAAACTTAATTCCTGTTGAAAAACTACAAAAATCTAAAAGTTAGGTTTACTATAATTTAATTGATTGGACTTCTTTAAATTAAGAGAGTACAAATTGGCTAAGCATGAGCACTTACAACTTCTTCATCAAGCAAATGATTATCAAAATAATTTAACTCTTATTTTACAAGCATTTTTCAAAGTACAGATTTGTTTACTTATTTTTTTAAATATCATGTTCTTTCACAACATAGGTGTTTATAGCTTTTCATGGCTTCCTTTTTCTTTATAATTTCTGAATTACAATGACTTCTTAGAAATAGTAATTTTCAACGGTTTTGAATTTAGAGTAGTCTTTCTCCTAAACTGAATGCCAACAGATGCTAGACAAATTGAACAGGAATCATCACTAATCTCTGAGTTATCTCTAACTTTTTTTACCAGAAAAGAGCTGAAGAATTAGCTAAAATGTAGTTATTAAAATTAAAAACATGAGAATATGAGTTCAAATATTTTTTTTAACAGGAAAGATCATGAAGCTGCTTATCATTGCTTTCAATTTGTAATTCGAATTTTTTTAATCTCTGAGATTGGTTATGAATCAAAGCTACTAACCAACATGTTTAGGTTTTGTTGGGCATCCAGTGATCGCCATTATATATATATATATATATATATATATATATATATATGTTTAAATCTAAACAGAAAGTGGCATGTAGATAAAATCCAAAGAAAGATCCTATTAATATTAATCTTATTAATATTAAAACTGATCCATCCAGAGAGCTCAATGTAAATAAAATTATCTATTTACAGAGCCAAATATATATATTGTTCTCAAATAAAACTTCAAAAATTACATTTGTCATCTGATCATTTCTACAAAAGCAATTTGCTTATTTCATTATATTTCTATAATAAACGGATCACAAACAAAACAAATATACTTCACAGAAATGATCATACAGCCCATGTAATTTTTGAAATTTTATTTGAAAAGGAAAATATATATATATATTCAACTTTTCCCTGAGTACACAGATATTAAATTCTGAGCCAAGGTAGTGTGAACAGATACTGCTCTTAAATCTAATAAAGGAGACCAGGGAATGATCATAGGCAGTGCATAAGGATGCTCTACTTCTAGGTTGAAATGTGATCTGGACATAAATCATTCCGATATTTTTTAATATGTACTATTTTAGTAATGCATAACTGTAAATATTTTATCTACCTTCTGCTTAGAACATTAACCAGGAGATGAAACTACTATTTATGGTGTAAATACAGCTTTGATTATGTTAATATGAATCATGCATTGAAACTTGTCATTTGAGTTTCTATTTTTGGCCTGAGAGAGTAGAAATGGTGGTTACATTTAATTATTTAACTAGCATGAGTAACTTCTTATGGATGGGGCACCAGGCAAAAAAACTTGTCAGAATAGTTACTATGAAGATATTTGTAGAAAAGACATAAGGAAGCCACATTATGTTAGTGAGAAAGTGACTGAAAGTCAAGATGCCAAGTCAAGACTGATTACATTGCAGATTCTTCTTTGTATTTTGTTGAGAACCTTGAGATGAATAGCAGGAACACCCAACCAGGTGTGTCAACAGTATTCAATGCATGGACGAATGGTAGATTTATAAGTGCATAAGATGGATTCTGATGAGAAAAACTTTCTGGCCCAACAAAGAGACCCATCGTTCCTGGCTACAGATCCTATATACTCATTCCGCTTCAGGTCAGTTAAAAATGTGAAGACTGATCAATATTTTTCTTGGTTTCTATTATTATTATTTTTATTATTTTTATTATTATTGCAAAACAATTTTTTCTTTATTTTTTACAAATAGTTCACCTTAGCTGTACCAAAGATATCCACGATTCATATTTTACAATATTTCTTTTTGAAATTGTCATCTTCTACTTGATAATTGAAGTATGTGAACAAGGACCGACAAATTCATTCTGATTTTAACTGTATTAAAGTCATTCAATATGAAACTAGATTTACTTTATTTTATGTTGTTTGGAAAGCAAACTTACATCTTAATAAAACTCATTCAAACTGAATAAATTTTAAATTTGATAAGAATATAATCACCATCATTAGCAAAGTCATTAGCAATGACATCATTATGAATTTAAATTATTATTCTTTATTGAAAGAATCTGAGATCTGGAGAAAAAAATGACATCAACAGTTAAATTAGAATTATAAAGGCTTAGTAAGCAGGTAATTGGAATATAGTTTGCCTTGTCTAATACAAATCTTTCAAATAAGGCAAGACACTCATGATATATCTTAATTATAAAGAATAATTAAATAGTTAAAGTTTCTACAAAAAATAAACTTTCTGGTCATTGGTAAGTAATTTTTTAGAAAGACAATGGAAGATAAATAGTAAAGATAACATTATTAAACTTGGTTACATTATTTTATCTTTCTAACTCAAATAGACCTGGCACTTGCACAAGTTTAACACAGACAATTTCAAAACTAAATTTTTATTTCATTCCTTGATCAGATACACTCCTGATATAAATGTCCTGACTTCTGCCTGGCACCTTAACTTTTCTTTTTAAAGCAGGGAGGAAACCAGTTCAACACATAATTATTTTCATAAGTCATCATATGTATAATAAAGTTTAAAGAATTTTACAATATGCTTTTGTTATTAATAACAATTAAAATAGGGAGGAAACCAATTCAACACAGAATTATTTTCATATATAAGCACATGTATAATAAAGTTTAAAGAATTTTACAATGTGCTTTTGTTATTAATAATAATTAAAGCAAGGAGGAAACCAATTCAACACAGAATTATTTTCATATATAAGCATATGTGTAATAAAGTTAAAAAAATTTTACAATGTGCTTTTGTTCTTAATAATAATTAATAATAATGGCAAATATGTTCTTGGCAAAAAAGTTATTTTTTAATAGATTTCTATTTCATTCATATATTTATAGCATTATTTTCTGAGTAATGACATAAAACTTCACTACCTTTGCTTGGCTGCCGATAATGAATCTTGGTTGGACTCATACTTCTTTCAAAGCTCCTCTTATATAGGCTGCAATAAGCTTTATACTTTATATCCTTGGACGTTAGCTTTTTGTCTTTTTACCTGCCATCAGCATGGCTGATGCTAACCTCCAAGATAGTGATGCATTGTGACTTGTTGAACTAAAGTTTACTTTCTAAATCTGACATGAAGTGGAAAAAGTTCATTGATGTCTACAGCTAGTTAGGTTTATTGTGTTGTGCTAAACAATTTTTCTCACCAGAATCTATTTTATACATTTATAAATCTATCATTCATTCTTTGAATATTGCAGCCACATCTGGTCTGGTATGCCTTGCTATATATTTAGAGATTCTTGGTAAAAATCTCCCCAAAATTTGCAATTTTATTGGTCCTGACCTGACATTTCGGCTTCAGTCACTTTCCCACTGCCATAATATAGACTTCCCATGCCTTTTCTGTAAATACTTTCATGGTAATTGTTCTGATGAACTTTCCTCTGTTGTACCTAGACTTTATAAATTTAAGCACAGTACTAGATTGGCGTTGTACGGATGTGCAGATGTGCATTGTGGTCCAGTGGATATCGACACAGAACAAGAAATCGGAGAGCGGAGTTTGAATTCCAGTTGAATTCATTGCAATCATATATGCACAAATACCCTTGGGAAAGGTATTAATCTGTCTCTTTCCTCCAGCTATGTGTCAAATAACAGGACAGATTGGGTTCTATAGCCACGGTTGGCAACCAGTCTACTGCAGAATGCAATGGCAACCTACTGCGGGATAATCTTCTGCCCAGTCAGTCATGTCTCTTTCAAAACATGATCGCCCAAGCATGTATCAGGTATGGCACTTAACTGACTGAATATAATAGTTGGAAACCTGATTAAGGTTTTTACTGGTCATAAAGTGGGGGGATCAGTTTTATATTGTTATGAAGTAATAAACTGATCCCCCACTAATTACTACATAATAATATAATACATCGCATCTCCCTCTAGCTATGAGTGAAATAACAGGACAGATTGGGTTCTATAGCCTTGGCTGGCAACCACTCTACGGCAGAAAGCAATGGCAACCTACTGTGGGATAATCTTCTGCCCAGTCAGTCATGTCTCTTTCAAGACATGATAGCCCAAGTGTGTATCACGTATGACACTTAACTGACTGACTGACTAGATTGGCAGCAAGCTCACATCAGTTTACAATTGAAAAGACTAGATGCAACCGAAGTAACAAACTTTTTTTTTAAATCATTTCACTCCGAGCAAAGTTATGATTACATCTAACTTTCTTAATTGTAAAAGGCTAGATGCATCTATAAGTTTTATATTAACAGTTATTTCTCTCACACTTCTTGTTTGTGGATCTCTCTTCCATCTTTTTGCTTCCCAGTCAAATTTTATCTTCAACAATTTAAATGTAATATCAATTATTATCTCCTTAATTTTTGTTCTTTTATTGTTGTCAGTCCTTAATAGTACATTTATTCATATTCTCTAATACTTATTAACTCCTTGTGTTTTAGCACTTTGCTTGGGGTGAAATGCTTAAAAAAGTTTATTTTTTCAGCAACTTGATTAAATATATAAGAAAAAAGTGTATACCTAATCTTGTATTTTAACAATATTTCTCTCAAACTTTTACAAACACCAATTTTACTAAAAGCCAGTTTCAGTATATAAGTCTAGAACTAACAAACTGCTGATACATTCTCTTACTAAATACACCCACAGTTACTAATTACCCTGAAGGTAACTGTCCATCCAAAATAAGCTTCAGCTCGCAAGATAGACAGCACCAATGGCAAAGAGTTGATTAATAGCTATCATTCTTGTTTTCTTAGTTATTCTTCTTGCAATACAATATGTTGACAATGCACAAGATAACATTTCACTCCAATTTCTTTGGGCATTGTCCATTGCTTGTGTATGTATTGATACAGTTAACAGATCACTGGTTTGGTTCTGTTTCATATGTTTGACAAACAGTGATGCCAACCATTTAGTGCTCCCACATGTTTCTTTCAAATCGAACCTCCTTGTATTTCTTGTTCCAATAAAGCAACATCTTTTGGCAACAAGGCAAGACAAGCATGCCCAAAGTAATTCTTGTATAATGCAGATAAGCTACAATGTTCAAGTCTTGTTGCAAATCCATCATTCAATATGCACTTTAAGCTTTGGCACAGTAAATTAGAGCTAAAGGAGAGAACTGAGATTTTTGTTCCAAATTCTGGGATAATGACAATTCTTGTAATATATGAATATGAAAATGAAAATTTATTTCAAATAACAATAAAATAAAAGTCAGAACTAAATCTCATCAGGTTTGCAAAGTAGGATTGAAACCAATAAAATTAAATTTCTATTATTTGATAATGTAAAATCTTCATTATCAAATTAGTCATTAGTTGATTATGAATTTTAACTCCAAGAACATTAAAGACTTTTACATTTTACAGCTCTTACATAAAGAAATGAAGTTAACTTTTGAATTTTCTACATTATTCAAATTTATTTAAAATTTTAGTTAAAGTAATTTAAATTTAATTCTTGATGTTATCTTTTAAACGTGAAAGCATTTTCAGTGTGGTCTGTGACTGTAGGTGTTACTGTTTAGTAATATATTGTGAATTTGACAGAAATATAAAGCAGCATATCATCCTGGTATCAGTTTAAATTTATACCTTTTTTTTTAATGTATCTAGACTACAATAATAAACTATAATTTTAGAAAGTGAAAATTTAACTAAAATATGTAAGAAATTTTAAGTTTTAATCTGAAATGAAGAAAATAGGAACTTTTACAGAAGGATACTGCAGATATCATGGATTGAGCATGTGAGCAATGATGAGGTTTTGGAAAGGGATTGAAATGAAAAGGATATTAATACTGAGCATCAAGAAGAGATCACTAAAAATCATGGGACATGCAATGAGGAAAGAGGGCTTGGAGAACTTGATACTAACAGACCAGATACAGGGAAGGAGAGACAGAGGAAAACAGCGTGTAACATACTTGACTGGCCTAAGCAAGGTGGATGGCAGAACAAGGGGTTGTGTGGTGTAACAGGAGAAAGTGTGCTAAAATGTGCTAAGAGCCACCAGGGTAAGAAGATGTGGAAGGCCATGATCGCCTATGTCCTGAAAGGACAAGGTACATAGAAGAAGAAGAAGAAGAAGAAGAAGAAGAAGAAGAAGAAGAAGAAGAAGAAGAAGAGTCTCAATGCATGGAAATCAGGAAAATATGAACTTCAAGCAAAATGGTTTCTTCTGTATTTAGCTTATATCTGTTTGACTAAAGGAATTTAGTAAATTAAAACTTCAGATATCATAAAAAACTTCACCTCATTAAAGATTTTAATGTTATGTTTCCAGCAATTACAAGGATTAAAAATATGAGCAACAATGAAGTTTTTAAAAAATGGAAAAGCACACTTGTATTTAACGTCAGAAAAAGACAGTTGAAATTTCCAGGGTATATTATGAGGAAGGAGGGCATCTACCTAGTGAGCTTAAGTAAATTGATGACAGAATGGGATTTAGCAGAGATAACAAAAAGATGACATTTATGAAGGACTACAAAGATCAGAAAACTGTGGATTCCTAATGTCCTGAAGTGGAAGATATGGCGGTTGATTAATCTTTACATAATTTATAAAAGAATATTATGATGTTTTTCAAAATATTTTAACAATAACAATTCAAGAAAATGTCTGAATTAGGTCAAAGCTGTTGGCATTTTTATTATATTACTGAATAATAATTTAGAATTTTTTTTATCCTATTACTGAATAATAATTTATAAGTTAGAAACAGTATATTAAAATATGTCTATAACCTGTATGATAAACAACCAGAAATGTAATGATTAGTATTAATATTAGTTAAACCCAATTCTAGTCAATTAAGTGTCAGTAAAATGTTTCAGTTATTATGGAAAGTTCTTAGGAAAATAATTAGAATATTACTTATATTTGCAAATTATTCCAAAATCTTTGAGACAAAACTTTAGATTAGAAAAAAGTAAATACCACTTTTCAAACATTTTGCCACCAGTAAAATTACAAAGCCAGATGAAACAAAATAATATTCTTGCAAAATGTAGTTCTGAAGTAAATTGCTTTACATTTTATAAAAATTTTGCAAATAAATATTAGAGGATCAAGTTTGTAAAATAAGAATTAGACTGACAACAAATAATTTATGAATTATATCAGACATAATTCTGGTAAATTAATCAATATTTTTTTTATTAAAAAATGTCCTTTTGAAATGAGTTTTAATCTAATAGTAATTCCAATTTTAGAAATTTCATTATTAAATGATTCCAAGGAAAACAGCAACAAAAAATTTACATTTTTAAATCCTATAAGGATTATTGTTTCTGATGAATAAATTATCTGTAATATTTTGAATAATGGCAAATTTTATTAATTGAATTAGCATATTTTATAACAGTTTATCCTGAAATGGCATTAAAATTGCTGGGTATTGGGACAATAAGATCAAACAGATTGACCACAAGAAAGTTATTGCTTTTTCTCTCTTGATTATCATTCATTAAATCAGTGATAGAAAAAAATTCAATCAGAGAATATGGCATGCTAGGTTAAAGTGAATATAAAAACTGGAATCATAGAGTGAGAACTAACATATACTGGAAATTGTGCAAATGATTCAAGTTGTAGCATATAAATAAAGAGTACAAAGCTGTTCTAGAAAATAAGAATTTGACATTTTGAAATCAAAACTTGTTACCTTGGTTGAAAAGCATATTTATCAAATCTTTTTCTACCATCTTGCAGGCAACTGCATAATTTTATCCTCTTAGAATATTTTATTATTTTTAGGAAATTAATTTTTACTGTCCTCAAGGAAATTATATTTTAAGAGAGTTCTTTAAATCCTAGAATAAATGGTAGTCTTAGGGCATATCAAGAAAAATGTTAAAAACAAATTGTTCAAAAAACACTTGTTATTTGAATTTCAAATTGTATGAATGAGAATTAATCAAAAATATAATTATACTAAATGATAATTATTCAAAAGTCCTATCTTTTAAATATGAATGTGGTCTTGCTTTTAGAGTGTTAATTCTGATTTACCTAGAACTAATAATGTCTTTGAAAGATGGCATAAGATATTTTTGCAGCAAGTGTCATCTCATCATCTGACAATATAGAAATTCTTAGATGCTCTTAAAAGAGAACAGGATGTGCAAGAAATTCCTATTTTCAAAAGTAAGAGCAGGTTGCCAAAATATCAAGAGCACCAAGAAATATTATGATGTAAATAGAAAACTTAAAAACATTATAGGCATTAAGTAGTTGTTCTTTAAACAACATTAAAGTTGTTAAAGAACAACTACTCTTCAGAAAATAACTATTCGCATGCAGTGTTATATAACTCAAATTTTTTCTGACTACTTTGTTTCATTAACAATATTTATATTTCAAATAATTATCATTTGTGTATTTCCTCTTTTAATTTTTTAATTTTTATTACAATAGAGAAATTTTCATTTTAAATAATTATCATTTAGTATAATTGTCCTTTCAATTAATTTTCATTCAAACAATTTGCAGTTCTAATAAGTATTTTCTGAATAATAATTTTCAAACAATTATTTTCAAATGATGTTCACATAATCGTCTTAGGGCACAACATATAAATTAATGGCTGTGAAACAACCAATACTAATAGAATTTGTAGTGATTATGAAACCAAAGCAAGTAGATTTATCTTTTAAATATTTTGGTTAAGGTTGGTTCAAAATTGACCAAAAAACTGCACTTAAAATGTTTTATATACACCATTGAATAAGAGTTGTGCAAGGAAGACAACTTCAAATTCAGTAAGCTTTCACCATTAAAAATTAAATTAGGTTGAAGAATTTAGTTTTCACACACACATAGATACACACACACATGCACACACACACACATATATGGGATAATGATATATAAATTTTAATTTATCAAGAATAGTTTTGAAAGAAAAGATGAATAATAAATTGTAAATGGTTTTTGTGATGTGTTTCATCTGTTAGGACTTCATTGAACTGGGTTTGTTCATTTTGTTCTGACTACACATGTACATGAACAAGAGACACTGGTATATTCATTAGAATAGACTTCTTAATCAGACAGATTTGTATCATTTTAAACTGTATTATTAGTGGATACTGATATTTGAGTAGACACTCCATTTATATATTAAGCAGTATATTTATTTATATTCATCTACCAGCCTGGAATTTCGAGAAATCTCATTAAAGAAAAATCTGTACTGTTTGGCAGGAGTCAAATCTGCATCTCACAGGGTAGAGACAGCCATCATTTAGCTCATGCAGATGTTAAAAAGGTTGAGAGATTATTGACAAAAGAAAGATTTACAAAAGATTCACAAACTAAAAACTATATCAAATAACAGAAACCACATTATTTGAGGATTAGCAACAGCAGCAACAGTTAAAATGGGTTGCACATATAACTCAAAAAGAAAATGATGACATAATCAAGATGTTAACATTCCACACCACTTCAAATAGAAGGTTGAGAAATAAGCCCCCATCAATTCTGAAAAGAGTGATAAAAGCTAACTGGACTTGAGAAACTTGTTTTCCTAAAAAAGTGTTTGAAGAGAAAGATTTTATAAATTTCAACTGAAAACAGTTCTCGCTGCTTGGTTAATGAATGGCAAATGTTTCCTTATAAGGAAATTGCTCTTATTACCATTCTGTAGAACTTCCTCCAGTTTCTTCTTTGTCTGTGGTGAGATTTTCCAGTACTCACTGCTATACAAGAGGATTGATATCACTTAACAATTCATCAGTAATTATTGTCACTGTTGAGCTATTATATGTATATTAAATCTGAATTTACATATATCAAATTAACACAATCAATAACTAAATGAGGTGATTAATAAATAAAAAGGAAAAAATACTAAGATATAAAATAAATGAGATACTCTGGTTGAAGACATTTTCAAGGTGTCATCATCATAGCAGTGTTCTTTGAGGCATGACTGGGATTAATCTTGCAAAAAGTGAGGTGGGTTCTGCCTGAGAGAGGATCTCTTGTCAAAATTGAATCAAGTTGTCAAGGTCTTACAAGGATGGATATTCTTTTTGATGCTCAACACTAACACTCATGATAGTCCAAGTCAGTTGAATAATGATTACTGAGTCTGGCAATGCATAGCAATAGTACATATTGCTTCTCAATAAATAAAACGCTTGTGGCTAAAAAAATAACTGATATTTTCTCAATATACTGCTAACTTTTTGCAGCTTTAATATAGCTTATTTTTTAAATGTCAATCTTTTCTGCCTTTGTGTTACTGTGATCATATTTCTCTTCATAAAGCAGCAATATTTGAGAGAATGTATACATATACTGGAATTTATATATATATATATATATATATATATATATATATATATAATATATATAATATATATAAATTCAAACATGTTTCATCAAATAAAATAGACATATTTTCATATTGATCTTTTAGTGTTCTCTTTTCTAAGATCATTTTCATGTGTAAATTAAAAAGACAAACTTATTGTAACTCGATGAAATCTGCATTCTGTTGTGATAGTGAAATGCTTGGTTTGCAAAAACTTCCATAACTACAATCGCTAAGTTAAAA
This sequence comes from Ascarosepion bandense, assembly GCA_037127315.1. NCBI lineage: Eukaryota > Metazoa > Mollusca > Cephalopoda > Sepiida > Sepiidae > Ascarosepion > Ascarosepion bandense. Next base: position 4,724,616 of record JBBBDQ010001271.1, on the reverse strand, counting down.
ACTTTAAAATAACTGCAACAAGGTGCCTGCTCATGATTTTAAAAAACACTATCACAATACAATACAGATTTGATGAAGTACTTGTGTTGAAAAATTCTACAGCAACTTCCTTGATGAATTTCATCTTAAAATCAAGATACTGATATGACAACTGGAAAGGATCATAAAAGTAGATAAAATATATCTATAATATTCAATGAGACATGCTTGAAGCTTGAATAAAGATGTACTGCCTAAATGTATATATATATATATATATATATATATATATATACTTTATGTAGCATATCTAAACTTATTTATAAATAGAACTTTGTCTCTATGTGTGTGTGTGTGTGTGAGTCCATTACCTATAGACTCCAAAACGGCAGAACCAATTTTCTTGAAAATTTACACAGTTGTACTATAAGCATCTGCGAGTGTTCTTTATTAGGTTTTATGTTGATGTACCCCCGATAAATATCAAAAATTGATAATCGATAAAATTGGGTTATAGAAGGAGTGGCCTGATTTTAATCAAATTTGATACACTCATAAACAAAGACATAAGAAACGATATTCAGAAATTTCAAGATTGCAGTTCTTATAATAGTGCAGAAAATCAATAATATATATATATATATATAAAAGGCAAGATATTTGTGTGTGTCTGTTTATCTGCCTGTATGTCTCTATTTTTTCAGCCATTTTATTTTAAATTTTTGCTTCAGGTTTGGCTCTAAGTAGATACAATTGTAGTTCTTAGTCTCAGCCATGATACCATTTACTCAGAGGACTTATTTAGCCTTCAAAATTCAGTTTATGATGAAAAAAACTTATTTAATATCGATACCAGGAATCAAAATTTGACTTACATCCATTCATTTTTCTTTCGGTGTACGGTTTTGCTTTAAATGGAAACAACTATTGCTTTTTTGTCTTTCTTGCCAACGTCCAAAGAGTCTGAGCTCCAGGACCATGGATTAGTTTTAAAGCTTTCATTACACCCAAGCACTGCCAGGCTATACTGCTAGTACATATATATATATATATGTACTAGATAAAGTTGAGAATTTTATATGTGTATTACAGTTATATCTTTAGATTTTCTTACAAGCAAATATTGATTGACTGCTTTGTTTTTTATAGTTTATTAACCTTTTGCAGGTTATTTAAAGCCAGAAAATAATTTTAACTTGTAAGAATATTTTGAATTTAATGATTTACTGATAGATGTCCCATATCCGCGTCGAAGAGAGGTAGGTTCTTACCTTTCCTAAGGCTATTTGTGCATCAGTAAATATAACAAACCTGATTAGAAATGAAACTCAGCCTCTCCAATTTCTAATTTCAAGATGTTATCCATTACACCACTTCATTTTTCTTTTTTTTTAAATTGTTTACTCCATGCAAAGCAGTTTTACCTCTGATGTACAGGGGGTTACAGTGAGAGAAAAGGAAAGAAAAAGAAACAGAGAACAAGTTCCTGGGGATGTTTAAGAAAGGACAGGATACAGTTGGGAATCAAAAAGGTAGAATATGGCAATTAATTTTGCACTTAGACATTTGGAGATTGTAGTTATCAGGGATGCACGTATATGAGAGGGAGTCCTATAGGTGGTAAGTGTGAGAGATGAAGCTGATAAAGTAGAAGTGCTGTTACGTTTGACTATTTTAACTGTTGAGTGAGACTAAGAAGCTGCAGTGTGTCACTTTCTGGAAGACTAGCATCATCCATAAAGATAAAAAGTATAAAAGGCTTGGTTCTAGATAGGAAATTGAATGTGGGTACTCCAGATGAGTCAAGTGTAGAGTCGGAAGAGAATTTACAAGCAAAGTATTCAACTTTGTTTGCTGTGGCAGTGAGTACCTCAAATTGATTGAATAAAGGAGGAATCTAGGGTTTACTGTTGTTCAGCACACTCTTGCAGAGCTGCCAATAATCTCTGGAATTAAACTTGCAAGGATGTTGTAAGCTGCTTCATTCTATCAGCAGACAACAGCTTAGCAACATTTAGGACACACATTCATTATGAGCAGAGACAAAAAAATGCCTATTGTTGTAAGATGTGTCACTTCAGTAAAGCTAGAAGTGATCCCAATGGACAATGTCAGTCAAACAAGCAGGAGAAAACCAAGAAGACGAATGAGGTTTAAGTCAATATTTCCTGGCTGTAATGAAAACATCAATGCCAAATTTCCCTCAGGAGGATACATCAGAGGCAAGTTTTCCACAGGGAGACTGAAAACTTTGTTCCAAAGGACATCACAAGGAAATTGTGGAACAATTTTCAGTCCATTCTTTGGTAACAGATATTCTGTTTGTAGGAGGTTCCTGAAAGGTGGAAGGAGTAGAAAGAGATATTAACAGAAACTACAGTATGATCAGAGTTTGTAAGAGGGCAGAGTTGCATGGCATGGCAAGAGTCAGGAACAGACGAGAAGCAGAGATATAGAAGGAAAGAACATTCTTCAGTGTTACTGAAAAACATGCGCAAAAACCACCACTTGCATGAGAAACTGTGTGATTGAGAAGTTCAGTGAATGGACATCAACAAGATCATTGTTGGAGTTTTCTAGCCACTTGAGATAGTGGGCACTGAATTTCTTTAACACAAATATTCTAGCAAATGGGTAAGAGGAAATGTCTAAGATGTTATTTAATATGGAACAGTCAGGAGAGGTAGGGGAGTGGTAAAGAAAGAAGTGATAGCTGACTGAGTTTAATAGAGACTGACGAAGAGATATGTAAGAATGGTTTGGGAATTCATGAGAGCCAGTGGGATATGTTTGCAGAAAAAATCCTCCAGGCCTATAAAAGGTAAGATAACCAGAAATCAATAAATCAGAGTAACTGTATTGTAGGGTTAAGGTTGGTTTCACAGAAAGATAGAATGTCTGGGGAATTCTGCATAATATCTTTCAAAACCTGGTGTTCCTAAGCTGTCATTTATCTAGGGAGTGACTAGGCTTGATGTTGTTTAACTTAGATGATTGTGCGAGAACCAGTCTTTTAATATATGGCCATAAGTCCTACAAGCAATTAGACACATTTACATAAACTACAGAATTAGGAAATTACTGGAAAGTAATTAAAACTCACCTGAAGTGAGTTGAATGTGTAATGCTCCTCATGTCGATGACATTTCCACTGAGCTTCTCTACAGCATATGACTTCATTGAATTTCTTTTAATGTGTTCCTCTCAAATTTATATTTAAATTTGAGAATGTGCACCGTTTTGGGGTCATCCTCTCAACAGTTTCACTTGCACACTGGCCCTCATCACTGATGTGAGGCCCCATTATAATGGTATACTACTGTGTTGTAGATATAATAGTTCAAATATCTAATAGCAAAATTAGATTTACAAAAAATTTCGAAAAACGGTAAACCTCACATTCTGAGAATGCAACACAAACCTCATTATGCATTTACAATCATGTCATACCATCATCTTCACTGAAACACTCCACAGAATATTTCTTTTTTTCCATATCTACATTGAACTATTTTCAGTTACTTCTATTAAGCATTTATTTTGGCCCTATTGTGCCCTTTCATTCCAATTTAACCCAGAAAGCTACAGATTCAAAATTTGGAGCTACCTTGCCTTTCTTTAAAAAGCATCTTAAAATGAGATATTTTTGCATTTCCTTAAAAGTAAACATAAAATTTCAGTAAGTAGAATGTATTTTCTTTTATTTTGACAAAAAATAAGCAATTAAGTACAACAAATTATCATACAACAGCATATTTGCTTTTGTCAATAAAACCTTCATCTACCTTAATTACTGTTTTACAAATTCTTGGCATTCTTTCCATCAGTTTTTGGAAAAGAAGGATATAGCAAAAATTCACAAGCATTCTTCAAACACAGCAAAAGCTCTCTCTCCCTCTTGCAGTATTCTCTTTGAACACTCCTAATGAATTCATCCCATACTAATTCAGTGGGAGATAGGTCAAGAGATTGTGGTGGCCAAGTCATAGTTTACAAAATTGTGTTCCTTTTTTTGAACTGAAGGTAATTTTAACATTATTTAGAAGTATATCTAGATCACCATCTTGTTGAAAGGTGAATTTTTTTCCAATTATGAGTAAACAAGATGGCATATCATGTCTTTGCAAAATCAAATGATATTGTTCTTTTTCCATGATCTCCTTTGACTTGAATCAAATCTCCAGCTCTTTTGGTAATCTACTTAGGCTATAATGGTAAAAACAAAATATAATATTTTGCATACAAAATATCTATAACTTAGCAAAAATCTATTGTGGACAGCTGAATCCAAATTGAATATTTTAGTAATAAAAGGAGCCTAGAAAAAAATAAAAGCAAATCCACTGTGGTTTCTGAAATTTTTTCTTTTGCTCTAAAAATTACAAAAAATATCTTATTTTAGGGATTTTTTTAAAGAAATTCAGGGTGGCATCAAATTTATTTGCTTGTAGTGTATCTCTAGATCCAAAGATTCAACACTAAGTAGTCACAAAGAAAATGATACAATGTTGCATGAGAATATATATACACAGATTTATATAAGTTTAATCCTTTAATCTCATTGGCTAGAATCTTGGTAATATGATAATGGTAAATCCTATTGGTTTGAACTATGTTAATATTATCTTTCATATTCTGAACATCACATGCCAGAATTCAAATGATGTAATACTTAGTATTCTATTTGCTTCATAATGCTTCTTTCTTATTGGCTGGGGTTTCGATGATGTAAAAATTACATAACATGTGACATCTGAATATTTCTGTTAACTCACAACCTTTTCAATATTATTACATTTTGCACAACTATATAAATGGCTGACAAATTAGTTGTAACTTTGCAATACTGCAGGCTATATTCTGAATGATTTTATTTGGCTCAGTTCTATAATTATGACACTGTATTTTGCAAATGTAATATCAGATTTTTATTGATTCAATTACTAGTGCCATCTCTAAATTTCATAAGTTCTTTGCTAAGAATTCAAAGATGAATTTCATAAGCATGACTCTGCAGTATTCAGTGGAAAAAGATTAATAAAATTCATGAAAAGTGTATTTTATTTTTTCCAGAATTACATTAGGAAGCATTGCTTTATAGTTCCATTGATGAAAACTTTTGTATAATTCTATTTTTTCATAAAATCTAAGAGAACTTTTGAAAAATACAATTCCAATATATAAGTAATATACATATTGGTTGGCAAGAAGTCTTCGCTTTAATTCATGAATAATGCTTGAATCCATCAAATTGAACTGCCATTTTATATGAATATTTCAGGTCTTCTATTCTTTGATTAGTCTTGCAAGTTAGTGACATATTTCCATATGAATGTTTTTTTTTTAATGTAAGCAAAAAGAAGTGGAAAATAATGGCTGAATATATACTTATTCATTTCTTGTTGATTATAAAACAAAATAGAACAGCGATTTATTGTACTAAACAAAGAAGTAGCTCAACTGTAAAATTTTTTTGTGTACAATAAGATCACTTGCAAACATCTATAGTTCTGAAGTAAATAGAACTGGTTTTCATCTTTGGCCCATATGAAGTTGATCTTTTGCAGACTACATTTTATCATAGCAATATCCTATGCTTTGAAGGGTAATAGAGAATCTCTAAGTCTTTTCACTGTGATCTTGTAATATAAGTTCCAACAATAAATGTGGCAGTGTAGAAAGATAAATACAAATATAAAATTGAATATTACTGGGTGATACCTTTGCCTTGTGATCAGCAACTTCAAAAGCCAGACATTTCTGGAACCATAGCAAACAGCAAAAGGGGCTTTTTGTTATTAGCTTAATACCTATAATAAGTAATAAAAACAGGCATAAGAATAAATGGCTAGATGCACACCTGAATATATATATATATATATATATATATATACAGATTTTGACATAGACATGCTGATAGCTTGTTATCAAAGTTATGCATACACTTAACCAGACATTGTAAACATTTCAGATTGCAAAGCATATTGACATAAATGAGTTAATTTTCTATATGTCATATGCTTTCAGGATGTTACTGATTATGGCTTTCCAAAACATTTATTACTTTACCATGCTTCTCACTTCCTGTTCTGCTATCTATTTTTTCAAACTCATTGGGTAGGCTACATGATATTTGCCTGTGTCCTTGTCTTCAGTGTCCTGTTGGTGTTAAATTCTTTAAGGCTTATTTCCTTATTATGCTTTTAGATTTAATTTTATGTGTAAAAATTTATTTTGAATTATAATACTCTAAGAATCTTTACTGGCAGCAAGCCACTTGTATACGAACAGGTAATGAATTCAGTAGATATACAAAGATAGAAAGGGACATAAGACAAGGATGTGTCTTGTCACTGGATTTGTTCAACTTGCACAGTGAGAATATTTTGAGGATACTAGAAGTTATGCCTGGATTCGTCATCACAGGTGTCAATTTAAACAACCAAAGGTACATAGATGATACAGTGCTGATAGCTGACACAGAAAGGAAGCTACAAGATCTCCGACAGAAGGTAGCTAAAGAGAGTGACAAGAAAGAACTACAAATAAACTGCATGAAAACCGAATGCATTGTCATCAGTAAAAAATGCAGCCCAATAAGCCAAATACTAAAATGAAGCAGGTACAAAAATTTAAATACCTAGGAAGTGTTATAACAGAAGACGGAAAGTGCAGCACAGAGATCCAAAGGCAAATTAGCATGGCAAAAGAAGCATTCCAGAAGTTGAGTAAAGTATTAAGAAACAGGACAATTTTACGAGAAACCAAGAAGAGAGTAGTGTCTTGCTATGTGATGTCGGTTCTTTAATATGGCAGTAAATGCTAGACAATATCATCAAAGATGAAAGAAAAGCTTGAAGCAACTGAAATGTTGTTCTACAGAAGGATACTGTGAATATCATGGATTGAGCATGTGAGCAATGATGAGGTCTTAGAAACAATGGAAACAAAAAGGAAATTGATACTGAGCATAAGGAAGAGACAGCTGAAGTTCCTGGGACATGCAATGAGGAAGGAGGACTTGGAGAACCTGATACTAACAGGTCAGATAGAGGCAAAAAGGAGACTGGGAAAGCAATGGATAACATATTTAAAGAACCTAATCAGGTGGATGATGGAATGAGGGTTGTGTAGAGTAACAGGAGAAGGCATGCTAAGAGCCACCAGAGATAGGGAGATGTGGAAAGCCATGATTGCCTATGTCCTGAAAAGACAGGGCACATAGAAGAAGAAGAAGAAGAAGAAGAAGAAGAAGAAGAAGTAAACAATGTGTGTAGGTGGACATAGTGCATAGATATATTTTTGACTGGTTGATGAAGAACAGCTCCAGAATGTAGTGCATGTCTACTCTCGGTATACTTTTGTGCATTTATTTCCCATGATTCCCTGTTTTTACTTATTTGTTGTGTCACATCAGGATGTGGGGGATCATGGTACTCCACAACTTATAGTTCTTAACAATGTTTATCTTTTTACTATCTCTCCTAATACCTCTTCTGCCAACCATTTGCACAAGATCATGAGTCAGGCTATTTCTTGCTTTAGGCCGATCCTGTGAGTATTAAAATTGTCAAGCCCTCTTTCATCATAATATGCCTTACAAATTTAAATTGTCTCTTTCTGGTGTTAAGTTTAAGTGTCTTTTTAGAGTTTGAGTTTGAGTTCTGTTTAATGGTATATCAACAGCTGTGGGTTATTTAATGCCAAAAAGAAGGGGTATTAGGGTATTGTTATTTTCTATTTTTTTAAATGTTTGGCTATAGTGAGAAAGTTGATTTAGTCAGATATTGATGAAAAAGTGAGTTCTTTAAAAAGAAAAACTCAAGATGTTTTCTGGTTTTGTATTTTTCAAAGCAGTTTGTAGATCAGATTTCATTGACGTATTTTTGTAAAGAGGATTTTATCGACAGTCAGATGTATTGATATTTTTTTCATAGAAACAAACAAATTGCTGGTAATATTTTTCCCTTCAATTTTCATTCATAATATATTGCTGGTAATATTTTGGTAGTATTTTCTTCTTCAAAAATGTATCGTTTGTAATATTTTCTTTTGAAAAATATTTTAGAATTTTTACTATAAAAATTATATTTTTATACTTTCATAGTGTTTTGACCCCTGTTTGGTTGGTATCAACAGCAGTTAAGAGGTGGTTCCATGCTTCTTAAAACCTCCCAATCGGAAGCCCTGCTGCCAGATGCAGTTTATCATCATATCCAGGACCAAAGTGTCCTTTTTGTTCCCATTTTCTCTAAAATTTTGTCTGTGCTCACATGTTCTGTACATTTCTATTGCCTCAATTCTCTTATTCTTTGATAAAATTGTCCAGCATTTCCTACAATATAGGAGTACTGACATAAACCAAATAGAGAAAGTGAATCAGATCAGAAATCTTTGAAGTATGGGTATATATATATATATATATATATATATATTATTGTCATCCACAGATAGATCTGTTTCACTGTATCACAGCTCATCAGTACAGTTAGACTCCAATTGCTACATAACCCAGGCTCAAAACCCGACCGAATTGGCGTCAGTCGGCGACTCTACCCCTATATATATATATATATATATATATATATAGTGTATCAAGGCAGCAGATAATTTTCTTAACATATACTGTTAAATATAACAGACAATGAATGTCTATTATGTATAATCATGAGCTGTTCTAAACATCGTATTTTGGCTTTAATTTCAAGTGAAGATAAAGATGAAAATTTTAAAACATTTGGATATTTTTTTATTATGCTGGTTCTAAGCTTTCTTCAGAGAGGTTACAGGGACATTAACATAAAGACGTAAAGACATCTACCATCAAAGATGATTTTATCTTGTGTTGACATAAAACATTGCGATGCAATGATAAAAGTCCCTGAATAGCAGATGCAGTTTGTAAATTTGTAATGTGGTTCTGTGACGTCACACTGCATGAGAGACTGAAATGTTAACAGAACCAGATGTTTAAATGCAATGTTATATGTTGTGACCTGATTGAAATGTGATTTTATTAAGTGTGTGTTGTTTTGATTTAATATAGATGGCCTTCAATATCTGAAGGTTCTTTGTACTGTGTATGAGTGAGTATTATTGTGTTAGGACACTAAAATCAAACAGGTACAGAAGTTTAAATACTTGGGAAGAATTCTAACAGATGAAAAGTATGACATTGAGATCCAGAGATGGATTGGCATGGCCAAAGATGCATTTCAAAAGCTGAGCAGAGTAATAAGAAACAGAAAAATTTCAATGTTAGACAAAGAAAAGAGCACTGGACTGTTTAGTGATATCTGTTCTCCTATATGGCAGCAAATGGTGGATAATCTCTTTAAGGATGAAGGAGAGGCTGAGGATTTTGGGACATGTAATGAGGAAGGAGGGCTTAGAGAACCTGATGCTGATGACTAAACTATCGCCCGGTTCACACTCCACCCATGTCTATTGAACAGGTGAAGAGCCTCATCCCTTGTTTCCTGTTTAGGATGTGGTTTCCGGTTTTTCTCTTTTCCAATCTTTTCACTCTTTTTTTATTTTATTTTATTTTTTTTCAATTGGAGTAGATAGACTAAACTATCGCCTGGTTCACACTCCACCCACATCTATTGAACAGGTGAAGAGCCTCATCCCTTGTTTCCTGTTTAGGATGTAGTTTCCGGTTTTTCTCTTTTCCAATCTTTTCACTCTTACGTAGCCCCCTGCACATCAGTGGCATTTTCGCCTTGCTTGGGGTGATATGATTAAAAAAAAAAAAAAAAAAGGACAGATAGAGGGAAGGAGAGACTGGAGAAGCAGTGTCAGACCTACTTGATGAGCTTGAGCAGATGGATGGCAGAGAGGGGTCTGAGACATATACCAAAGGGAAAGATATTAAGAATAACAAAAGTTAGAGACAAGTAGAAATCCATGATCACCTGAAAGGATATGGTACATAAAGAATAATCTATATATATATATATTTTAACAAAACTTGGTTATAAACAACCGACAATTTGAAATGAATTGTTTGAACATTATTTTTGATTGATACTTGTATTTAAGTAGATATTCTGTTTTTAATTAAACAGTATTATATATTTATATCTACTGGCCTGATTATTTACAATAAATTTTTATTACAAAAATGTGTGTCATTTGGCAAGGATTCGAACCTGTGACCCCTATCTACGTATGGGAAGCTACCATTTGATCTGGCAATGTCTTAGACTGCATGACCATGAATGACCTCCAGTCTAAACGAGGTTTTAATCAAGCCTATATAACACAATATATATACTTAGAAGTAGTACAAACCAATTAGTTAGCAGCCCACTGCTTGTAGTAATTTACTTTTTTAAGAGTGCTCACTACTTAGTAGAGCATTATATATGGTAATATATAAAAATATTATAAGTTTATAATGAAAACATTGTTTACTGCAACACAAGAGTTGTTGTGTTTTGGTACTATCTTATTAGCACCTCCACAGGCAGTGAAATATTTTTTCCTTTTAGAAATCAATATAAATAGAAGCTTAAAACAACACAATTTTTACCATATCCACACAATAAACCAATAGAACTCCAATAGAACTCCAGGTCATGATGTATAGGAGAAATTTGATTGTAAAGGTTAGGGCTTGTGTTGAAGTAAACTAAGTTTTTATTATAAACTTATAATAAAAATACTACCATATATATATATATATATATATATATATATATATATATATATATATATGAGAAAAGACAAGAGGAAAAATTTTTATACCAACACATTGTTGTTCTCTGAGAAATTTTATTGACGGACAAACATGTTGGCATAAAATGTGTTTCTTTATTGTTAATGTCTTTACTGATATATTTTTATTCATAACTTAATTTTTACACACACACACACACATTGTGTATTTTGTGTATTTGGGCAAAAATCTCTCTTTTATACTTCTCCTTCTATGTGCCTTGTCCTTTCAAACCAATCATGGTTTTCCTTATCTCTCTATCCCTGGTGGCTCTTAGCACACTTTCTCATATGATAGACAAGGTATTATCATTTCTTTTATATAATTTTTTATGTGCTCGTATAATTTTTTCTTTTCAGAACTCAAATTATATAAAAATTGTCCAAAGCTTTTGTACTTTTGCACTATAAGTATCGCCAAAAGTGCTCGAAAGTACAAAAGCTTTTGACAATTTTTATATCATTTGAGTTCTGAAAAGAAAATAATTATACAAACACATGAAAAATTATATAAAATCTTCATGATAATACCTTGTCTGTCATTTTCAATGAAATGTATATATATAAGGTTCCAGAGACAAAAGATTATGAAAACAAATTCATATTGCGAGCTTTCTACCTTCATTGGAACCCCACCCCCAATTGACTGACCATGTCTTTAGAAGTATAACTACCCACCACTCTTGGTTAATTGAAAAAGTTGTTGTTAATTTGATACATAGTCAGAGGGTTTGAATTCAGGGTTGACCTCTTTCTAGACTAGCCTATTTTCTCATAGCTGAGGGAGAAGAGATGAATTCATGCCTTTACCAAAGTTATTTGCCTGTTTACTATTTGAGATACAATCTATTATTCAACTATCTGCCTCTCTCTACATATAGTGAGAGAACGACTGCATATATTTAGGCAGCAGTTAGTTTTTCATTGATCTTCTTTTATGTGACATTTTCTTGTTGTTCATTTCCTAACCCAATTCTCGCTTGAACAGAAAAGTCATTATGGAGCGATCAACTCATTAAGACAACATATTTTCATTAGCTTCTCCAAAGATTCAGGCATAATATTCTTCAGGTTTTAATGCAGAAAAAAAAGCAACATCTCCGTTTTTTAACCTCCTTACCATTGTTGTCCCAAATGTCTAGTAAATTTCAATGCTTCTAAAATGAAGCTGTTATCCAACTAACCACCATAGACAATTGCATCTACCTCCCATTAGCATGGGACAGGCTTGCCTCCCAGAGAGTAAAATACTACGCCTCCTTGGCCTTACACTTTTGGCAGACCTCAAATGAAATGACTATATTGAATCCATTGCCAAATCTGCTGCTATGAAAGTCGGCTCTCTGTGCAGGGCCCGGAAGTTTTTCCCACCAGAATCTATTCTGCACATATACAAATCTACCATCCGCCCGTGTATTGAATATTGCTGCCATATCTGGTCGGGTGCCCCTGCTGCTCTCCTTGGGCTTCTTGACAAAACACAAAGGAGGATCTGCAACGTGGTTGATACTGACTTGGCAGACCGGCTGCAACCACTCTCTCACCGGCATGATGTGGCTTCCCTGTGCCTCTTCTACAAGTACTTTCATGGCTTCTGCTTCGATGAACTCAGAGCACTGGTGCTGCCTAAGCACGAATTTACACAAGATACTAGATTAGCAACTAGGTCCCACCCTTTTACAGGTAAACAGATAAGATGTAACCGTAAATTCTACTCCAACAGCCTTCTTTTCTCACGCTTCCCACCTGTGGAACTCCCTTCCACAAGTCTGCTTTCCCGACAGCTACAATCTCCAGGTGTTTAAATGTAGGGTCAATAGACACCTCCTATCACACTAACTCCCAATTATTCTCAGAACACTCTCATCTACCCAACCCCCATTCTCGGTATCCTTACCCGCCTATCACCTACCCTCTGACATTTCCTATATTTAACCATTCTCGGTATCCCTACCCACCTATCACCCACCCTCTGACATTTCCTATATTTAATCATCCTTTCTCCACTCTATGTAGCCCCCAGCACAGTAGTGGCAGTGACATGCCTTGCTCGGGGTGAAACACTTATAAAAAAAAAGAAAAAAAATTTACTATTAAAAGATTGGAAAAAATGATAACCTGACAAAGCAAATTGAGGAGAGTAAAGTTAGACTTTCATTTTTTAACCCAAAATTTTTTCTTGCCTGCATTTCACAACATCTCCTTTTGTGTGATTATGCAAGAGTCACACTACAAAAATTCTCTTTTTGAACAAAATGTTTTCACTTCACAACAGCATCTCTTAAAATTGATCTCTTCATGACTGTTAAACACGTGATAATAAACCACATGTTTCATATCTCACGAAATACATAACAAGATATTCTCCGGGCATAATCTTGGCTATTGTACATGCTTTTTCTGGGGTCATAACCATTGTCTCTTTTCTTGAATATAGTTATGAAGGATTGATTTTGGTGACAATATTTTCCAGAAATTGTTCAGAAGCATGTATTGTATGCTGATGCATTGATTAGGTTGAGAGTCATTCAGATCATGCGTAAACTATTGGCCAACTCTTGTTAGTTAACTAAGTTGACGAAAATGAGTTATGATTTTTGTATGGATTGTTTGCTTGCCAAGAAATTTTGAGATATAATCAAATTTTAGTTATGCAAAAAGGATTGTGCTTTCAACCTAATAGATATATAATTGTCTTAGTTAAAATTGGTGAAAGAACAGGCTTATCTTTCAACCAAATAAATATATGGGTTTAGTCAAAAAACATTGCAATAACAGGATTGTCTTTCTAACCTAATAAATACACTCCTGATCAAAATTTTAAGACCACTAAAAATCTTTAAAAAGAAATATTTTTTTTATGGATAGATTTTAAACTCCTACCACTTAAGGGTTACCAATACTACAATCTAAAAGGTTATGGAAACAAAAAGCTATATTCCAAACATTTTTTTTAGAAATTTACATTTTTATAAAATGAGGCGATTTACACATGATCAAAATTATAAGACCAGAGACAAAAATTCTATGAAATTGTACAAAAAGTGTATGAAAAGTGTATGAAAACATTCAACAACCAAATTTAATCATGAGTTCTACCCTCACTGCTTTTGATGACTTCAAAAATTCTGTCGGGCGTGCTAGAAATAAGCGTTTCCATTAAGGTGCAGGGGATGTTGCTCCAGCTTCTGAAGATGGCTTCACAAAGTTCATTTTTTGTTGAATATTGTTTGCCATTTCGATAAACATCTCTTGTCATCCATCCTCAAACATTTTCAATTGGTTCAAGTCTGGTGAGCATGCAGGATGTCCCAAGAGATGAACCCCATTTTCTTGTAGAAAGGTCAAGGTCTGTCTTGCAGCGTGGATTGGAGCATTATTCTGTTGGAATAACCATCCATCCCCACACAAACGATGGCCCTCCATCATCAACGATGCTTTTTGTAGCATGCTAACATAACCAGCCGCTGTTTGACAACCCTGCACCACCTGGAGCTCCATCATCCCTCTGTAAGAAAAGGCACCCCATGCCATTAGGGACCCTCCACCACTATGACGTGTAGAGAAAATGTTTTTGTGATGCCAATATCGTTGGAAGCCATCAGGATTATCTAGATTGAATTTTTTCTCATCAGAAAACAGGACTTTCTTCCACTTCTCAATGTCCCATGTTTGGTATTCACAACCAAACTTTAAGCAGTCCACCTTGTGACGTGGAAGCAGCCGAGGAATTTGTTTACGCTTTTTATTTACCATGCCTTTTTGCCGTAAGTGTCATCTGATGGTTACAGGACTGCAATCAGCATCTGTGACTGCCTTAATTTGACTAGAAGAAAGTCCCCCCTCTTTCATAACAACCCATTTTATTCTCTTACTCAATGCAGGAGAAATTTTTGGGGGCCTACCAGAGGATTTTGCTTTTCCATAATTCTCACTGTTCTTTAGAAAGTTGCAAATCACAGTTTTACTGCGATTTACCTTAGCTGCGATCGCCCGCTGTGACAAATCTTGCTTATGGAATTCTAGAATTCGAGAATGCTCAACTTTGGTAAGTTTACTTGCTTTAGGCATTGTAACACCTTTATGCAGTGATTGCTAATCTGTAACTGAACTAAAAACATTGGAATTACCATAGATCTAACAATTTATAACCCCTGGTCTTATAATTTTAATCATGCGTAAATTGCTTCATTTTATAAAAATAAAAATTTCTAAAGAAAATGTTTGGAATGTAGCTTTTTGTTTTCCATAACCTTTTAGATTGTAGTATTGGTAACCTTAAGTGGTAGGAGTTTAAAATCTATCTGTAAAAAAATATTTCTTTTTAAAGATTTTTAAGTGGTCTTAAATTTTTGATCAGGAGTGTATATGATTGTTTTAGTGAAAACAGCCTAATAAATATATGATTGTTTTAGTGAAAAAAGGGCAAGAACAGCCTTGTCTTCTCAGCTTAATAAATATATGATTGTTTTAGTGAAAAAAGAGCAAGAACAGCCTTGTCTTCTCAGTCTAATAAATATATGATTGTTTTAGTGAAAAAAAGGGCAAGAACAGCCTTGTCTTCTCAGCCTAATAAATATATGATTGTTTTAGTGAAAAAAAAGGGCAAGAACAGCCTTGTCTTCTCAGCTTAATAAATATATGATTGTTTTAGTTAGAAAAAAACAGTGTAATTAATATGATTGTTCTTCCATCCTAATAAACATATGCTAGTTGTATAAATTGCCAGCTTGGTGTTCTGAGATATAATCAAGCAAGAGATTTAGTTTAATGATTTAGTAACAGGATTGTTTTAGTTAAATACAATACAAGTAACAGGATTAAATTTCTACCTTCATTTCATCCTTTTTTTTTTCATTAATTACATTTATCCTAGCACAATTCTTATTCAATGATTTTTTTTTTTTGAACACTTGGGTCGAAATAAAGATGCTGCTTAATCTCTGTCAATTTGAATTTATAGTTACCTTTTTCGTAAACTGGTTACTACCCTACCTAGAGAGCACAATCTACTCTGCTATTTAATTCATAGTAGAGTGAGAATATATTAATTCATTCCCTTTGCAATAGTATTTGTTTGTAAGTAATCATAATTCATCTGGAATTTGAACTTGGCTCTATAATTTCTCTGCCTGAACCACTATCCATTACACAACTCAAACCTCCAGCTAGATAAATATATGATAATTTTATGATAAATTGCTAGTCAAGCAATTCTGTGTTACCTTCTTGGTATTCAAATAAATTACTAAAATAAATCAAAGTATTTTGTCAATAGAATGAGAAAAGAAGAAAAAAATCCTCAGAATAATCAATTCTTGATCTATGAAAAAATTCCTGATTTGTGTTGAGAAATTTTGTTTCCATTTTTCTGATTCTAGGTATCAACAATTTGAGATTTTAGTGAATCTGAAAGTTTAACCTGGCTTTAACTGCAACACTTTTTTTTTATTGGTAAAGAATTGTTCTCATATATAAGTAGTATTAAATATTGATCAATGTTCTCCTTTGTATTTAAATTGCTAACAATACTTTGAATGCTAAACTAATACCAAGGGAATTTTCATCTTTTGTAGACAAAAGAAAACTTATCAGACTGGCAAATCATCTGATGCAAAAACAATTATTTTCTGTGACAATCACTTCAGTTTTTTAGTCAACAATAAAAGTAAAATTTAGCGAGACTGTTGAAGCATTTTCAGTCTATGACTTGCAAATGGAACAGATTTCAATGGAACATGATTTTTCTGGATTGTGCTTACATCATTTCCACTTTCATTGTTATGATGTTAATGTTGTAATAATGGTCACCATCATGACAAAACTTTAAAAAAATCAAATTATATAATCAAATTTCCAGAACTTAAAAATATTCAGTCTGAAATTACATTTTAAGAAATTTACTTTAGAAATTTATGATTTAATACATCTCATTTTATTCTAAATATTGAAATTCAAGATAAAACTGATTTGCTTATTTTAACTTTCATGGAAGTTAAAAAACTTGTGACTTTATATTAAATTTATAGTTCATTTCTGCTAGTAAAGTTTGCCTGAATACCTGACCACTGACAGTCATTTTCTTCCTGATTTCCAATGCATTTCTATAATAAAGTCAAACACAACATATATATATATATATATATATATATATATATATATATATATATATATATATACTAAGCAGTTATTGATCAGAGTCAAATTAAACCAGTAAATGGTTGTTTTAAAAAGTGCTCAGTACATATTTGAAGAAAAAGTAAAAAATAAAATGGAGTGTATTAAAAGCAATCATAAAAAATGATAGTATAATTACAAATCAACATTCAAGCTAGAAAGCCTCAGGAATTGTATGAAAGTAGCCAACTATGTGTGAAAGTTAAAATTTAAAAAATTACAAAAATCCTCATGTAAGCTGGAGTATATTAAGAAAGGACAGACCTTGCAGCAGTGGTAAGGTCTGCAGATTGTGCCAGAAAGAAATGCTGGTTTTAGTATCATTTACAGAACAAGAAAGGCTACTAAATGAAAGGTCTGAAATAATGTCCAAATATATACACATTAGAAAATACATTTTGAGTTTGCACAAACCTGTATGTACAATACTATTTCACTAGTCTTGATTAACTCTTCCCCTTTTTTAACATTTCTTTTATGCATTTTTAAATTTCTGTTGTGCATTCAAGATAAAGCATTAGGAAATCAGTTAATCTATAAAACCTGACTATACCAAAAGTTTGAAACGATGGTAGCATAATTGGCTGATCTTCCTGATTTTAATATATAAAAATAGAGTAATATTTAGAGTAATAGGATATATATATATATATATATATATATATATATATATATATATATATATATCCTATTACTCTAAGCATTTTTTAGTGGATGTATATGTTTGAGTTTCTATCTCTGCTGTTTTTTTTTCCTTAAACAGGAACTGAACATCTCTTTTCTTCCACGAGATAAAACCCTTTTTATCCAAAGTGTGCCACTACAAGTTTGGCTCTTTATATATATATATATATTTCTGCTGCCTCTCCTTCATTCCTTGAAGGAGATTGTCCAACATTCACTGCCATACAGAGGACAGAATTCAGCATTC
Organism: Ascarosepion bandense; assembly: GCA_037127315.1. Taxonomy (NCBI): domain Eukaryota; kingdom Metazoa; phylum Mollusca; class Cephalopoda; order Sepiida; family Sepiidae; genus Ascarosepion; species Ascarosepion bandense. The sequence goes on along the minus strand of JBBBDQ010001271.1, from coordinate 4,706,807 downwards.
TCTTCTTAGTTTCTAATGAGATTTTCCTGTCTTTTCAGTATTCTTGTTAGCTTTTAAAATGCATCATTGTCCATGTCAATGCATCTTTGGATCTCACCATCACACTTTTCATCCTTTATTAGTACTCTTCCCAGATACTTAAATTTCTTTACTTGCTTTATTTTAGTTTCTCTGACCTAATGTGGTTTCACAGAAGGATGCTGGGAATACCATGGACTGAGTACGTGATTAATGATAAAAGGATGGAAATGAAGAGAAAACATAAAGAAGGGACAGATGAGGTTTCTGGGATATGTCATGAGAAAGAAGGGCCTGAAGAATTTAATACTCATTGAATGGATGAAGGAAAAGAGACAGGGGAAAGCAGCATGAGACATATTTGATAGACCTGAGCAAGTGGATGACAGAGTGAGGTTTGGGAGAGATGCCAAGAGGAAGAATTTTGAGAGCGACAAGAAACAGGAGTGGAAGTTCATGATTGCCTACATCCTGGAGAAACATGTCACATGAAGAATATATATATATATATATATATATATATATATATGTCTACGGCTATAACGTGTTGGATACACCGGTTCTCATTTGATCACCAAAGTTAAACAACATCGAGTTTGGTCAGTACTTAGATGGGTTACCATTTGGGAATACCAGGTGCTGCAAACATAAAGACCAAGAATGGTCCACTGGTTCTCCAGGTTTGCCCCATAAAAACGGTTTGTTACAGAAACAGTAACAAGAAGATACTGCCCTATACACCATTGGGTGTAAAAGGGTGAGATGATATATATATATATATATATATATATATAATTATCTTCACTCCAGTGCAATTACAGAAGTTTACTACTATCTCATTTTATCATTTCTAAAAGAAAATCTGTAATTATAAGAAAATTAGTCTAAAATTATAAGACATATCCACGAAAATTTTTTCTGATCTTCCTGGGAGATCCAAAATAAATTAGAATGAAAAAAAACATTTTAACGAATAAAAGAGACAACTAGATAAGTACATCTAAGAATTGAATATTTGGATAAATTTTGAAATCTTAAAAGAAAATTTTAGCACAAAGGAAACAGAAAAAATTTCTTGCAAAGGAGAAAATAAAAGAATAGTATAATACAATGTAGATTTGGATAAGAACTCCAAGCCCTAATAGAAGATATACTGAGAACCCTTGACATTAAACATAAAAACAAAAATGGGAAAGTTGCAGAATTAACACTGAAATAACTAATAATAACAAAATTGTTCAGAAATAGATTTGATTGTAATGTTCAAAGTTGGGGAGACAAAAACAAAGTGACTTCTGTAGCAGCCACACTAACCTGTTCAAATAAATGCACATGCATTAAAAATCATTTTAGCAAGAGTTACACTTTGCACCATGATAGGAATGTATAAAAGAAACAAGAGCATGTGCAGCTCAAATTTTAAAAGAGTAGCCCTTTTTAAGTAACAATATATATAAACAAAAATACTAATCACTATACATCAGAAAAAACAATGTCTGCACAAAACACTGCCCTCAGCAGTTGCTCATTCAAGTTCAACCTTTTGTTTCTTTTTACAATAATCCTGAACACTCCCAAACCAAAAGTTCTCAACAGAATAAAAATTCTTTTCTCATTATGTTCATTATTTTGTTTTTCTAACCAAACTTGGTGAAAGAAGTTTTGATCATCAGCACACAACAAAGTTTCAAACTCAAAGGCTATAAAGACAACAACGGTAAACCCTGACATGATCCTTATTCATGAGATTGCTTGTGAATGAGTCTTATTCTTCTGTGTGCAATGACCTTTAGGATGTTCGCAATCACAGCTTTCTATAATTTCTTGCCCTTTGTAGATCTTAATAAAATTTAACTTTTTGTTATCACTTCTAAATCCTGTTCTGTCTTCCATTTACACAAACTTACTAGGAGGTTATACATTGTTTTCCTCTGTTCATTTTACCTTCAGTATGTCCTGTGAATATCAAATTTTCCAAGCCCTCTTTACTCATTATGTACTTTAGAAATTCTAACTATTTGATGTTAGTATGTGTCCTTTTTAACTATGGCTGAAACATCACAAACAGGGCAGTAAAGATGAGAACAATGTAAATGATGCATTTAAATATTTGTAGATTTCAGTTGACAGAAAAGCAAGATAATCAAAGAGAATTTCACAGACTATAAGTGATATATACATATATATATTGCTGATTTCATTAATAAAAATAATAATCTCATATTTTCTAAGTGTTTTCTTTAGAGGAAGGCTGTATGTAAATTTGTCAATTAGTCAACTGTTTTTGAGTATTAACTAAAGTTGACAGTTTTTTTTTTATAGATGTCTGTTTCTGATAGAAATGACAGTATACAAAATGCAGTCAGTAAACCAAGTTTAAACTCTAGCAATTTTTATTCACTTTTCTCTAATACCTATGAGAAAGGCATGAATTCACTTCTACAATTAGCTATGCATAAATTTTTTGTCTAGAACTTTGTTGATGCTTACATGTTCAGTCCATGGTATTCTCATTATCCTTCTGTAGAACTATATTTATCTTGATTTGTGTCTCTTTTTTATCTGTGAGGAGATTGTCCTGCATTCATTGCTATATTGGAGGACTAATATTGAGTCCTCTTTTAAAAATTTGTGTTGCGTAAAAAGAGTACACGTTTAAAATTTGTTTTGTGCGTGTTCTTTTTTTGCATATCCTACATACTAGAACAAAACTGGAAGCAGCGGAAATGTGGTTCTACAGAAGGATGCTGCGGATATCATGGACTGAGCATGCAAGCAATGATGAGGTGTTGGAAAGAATGGCAACAAAGAGGAAATTGATACTGAGCATCAGGAAGAGACAACTGAAGTTCCTGGGGCACGCAATGAGGAAGGAGAGCCTGGAGAACCTGATACTGAGTGGTCAGATAGAAGGAAGGAGAGACAGAGGAAGGCAGCGGATAACATGTTTGCAGGGTCTGATCAGGTGGATGACGGAGCAACAGGAGCAAACATACTAAGAGCCACAAAGGATAGGGAGACGTGGAGAACCATGATCGCCTACATGCTGAAAGGACAGGGCACATAGAAGAAGACATACTAGAAAAGATACATGCTGTTAACAAAGTTAATAATGCATGCACATCTGGCCAAACAGGGTGTAGTAGTGAAATTTGTCTCAATTTCTGAAACAATCCTTGGGACACAATCATTGTAGCAACAGTGAATTTTACAAGATAGAACTACTAGCTCAAAGCCCAAAATTAGATGTTTCATAAGGTTAGAGGATTCCAACTACCTTACTATTTAAGCATAGCTGATTGTAGAAGTGAATTAATGCCTTTCTCATAGGTATTAGAGAAAAGTGAATAAAAATTGCTAGAGTTTAAACTTGGTTTACTGACTGCATTTTGTATACTGTCATTTCTATCAGAAACAGACATCTATAAAAAAAAACTGTCAACTTTAGTTAATACTCAAAAACAGTTGACTAATTGACAAATTTACATACAGCCTTCCTCTAAAGAAAACATTTAGAAAATATGAGATTATTATTTTTATTAATGAAATCAGCAATATATATATGTATATATCACTTATAGTCTGTGAAATTCTCTTTGATTATTTTGATTATTCTCTTTGATTATTTTGCTTCCCTGTCAACTGCAATCTACAAATATTTAAATGCATCATTTACATTGTCCTCATCTTTATTGCCCTGTTTGTGATGTTTTAGCCATAGTTAAAATAATGTAAATAGTACTCAGAAGTATAGACAAATATTTAAATGCAACATCAATATTCATCTTCTGTCTCCTTGAATTGTGAACTTCTTATTTGGCTTTCACCACACTAAACCCTTTTGTCTTAGTAGCTTTATCATCTTACTTTATAGATTTAGTGAAGAATTTTTACAGTTCTAAATAGCAGTGTTGCATTATTGCAAAGATAAAATTCCCAAAATGGGAATAATATTGATTTGGAAATGATTGTTAACATGACAACATGGGCAGAGACAGAAAACAGAATGCAAGAGAACTGAATCAAATAAGACCAACAGTAGAATGGCATTAAACCCATTCTTCCATGATTCTGCATTGGTAAATAGTGAGATGGTATCGTCTACTCAGTCAACCTTCATCCACTTCCATCTCGGCAAGAGATGCTTAAGTGTTAATTCATTACAAATTGATTTGATGCTATCAATTCAAACAAGTTCAGGACTGTTAAGGGTAGATGCATATATTTGTTTGGTTTTTGTTTTTAATCTCTATTTTATAACTCTTGTGTATTCACTCCCATCTCCCTTTTTCTGCATACATCAGGAGAGACAGTGATTTTTTAAGCATGTCTAATAATTATATTTGCCCCTTTAAAAGGATTCAAGCATATGTATTTTTGCTTATCTACATTTAAGATATTTTTTTAATTTCCAACTTTTTTTTATGTTGTGTTAGTAACAGATTCTAATTTGGAAAAAATATTTATCTGATCTCATATTACAAAATGACTGTTCTTTTATTTGTCTTTATCAAAATAATTCATTTTCTCTTTTAATACCCTGTATTTTTATGATGGGTGTGCATTGTGGTGCAGTGGATATTGGCTCAGAATCAGAAATCGAGGAGCCAATTTTGAATTCCAGTTGAATTCCTTGCATTCACTTACATGCAAATACCCTTAGGAAAGGTATTAATCCATCTCTTCCTTCCAGTTATGGGTTAAATAACAGGACAGATTGGGTTCTAAAGCCTTGGTTGGCAACCAGTCTACCGCAGAAAGTAATGACAACCTACTGCGGAATAATCTACTGCCCAGTTAGTCATGTCTCTTTCAAGGCATGATCACCCAAGCATGTATGACACTTAGCTGACTGACTGACTTTTATAACAGAGGTGAACATAGAGTAAAACAACACATACTTAATGAGGTTGAATAATCGGACGTTAAAACAAGGTTTAAGAGAACAAAAAGAAAATGAAATTAGTAAGAGAGCGCTATAAAAGAAAATTGTGGAGAGTCATGTTTTGGGCGGACATGAAATATAAAGAAAAAGTTCATAACTCTCCACAGATTTTTTTTCTTTATCATCTATCGATTGCTATACCTACTTTGGAAAGATGGTAGAGTAGTTTATAATTGCCTTTTCTAAGATTTGGAATTCAGAGTCTATTGACAGCTATCTAAGCCCAGTCTTACCTGCTAGTTAACCCATAGCTGCAGTTGGGGGAAGAAGTGGATTTATATTCATCTAAAGTGCCTTGTAGCAAAAGGAAATATACTTATACAAAATGTTAAACAATGTAAACAGGAAAATTTCATTAAAATCTTAATGATATTGTTTAATCCATAGCTTGGAGGAGAAGATACGAATTCATGCTTTTGCCAAGGGAAATTTACCTGTATGTAAATGTCACAAACTCAGCTGGAATTCAAACATGACTCTCTGATTTCTCATTCCAAGCCATTATCCATTACACCACCTGCACATCCATGGAAATATATATAAAATGAAGTATACAAATATATATATATGCATACTAAATTTTTTACCTTCCTTCCTACTTGTCTACTTTTGAGTTCTTTGACTCAACTCTAAATTGCCATGTTTTCTCACTTTTCTTTGAATCATATTCCATTTTTCGCCACAAACACCATTCTTACTAGGGCAGGTATAATAAAGCATAATTGTGCTACACTTTGGATTTTAGTTGCATCATGGCCGGGTGCAAAGGACAAGCAGATATGCTTTTCCAAAGATCATGCCGGTAATTATTCTTTATACAGAAGACACAGTGATGATGATAATTATTCTTCCTTTTTGCTTGGTGTCCTGTTTGTTCTTGTGACTTGAAACAGATGCCAAGTAGTTGTGCTGTTGTGAAATATTCTTTGGAGATAACACATCATAATATGTTTCTCTTGGCATGATTTGTACAAAAATTATGTGTATCTCAAACAATGTTTCCTGCAATTTCTAATAGGTAACCAACATACAATTATTACTATCTATAAAATTTGCTTTTCGGAACAAAAATATCTTCAAATCTACCAAGTAAAACAAAGTATAACTTCATTAAACTTTTTTTATATTTGCTTGGATTCTTTTGTGTGCAATGGATGCAAAATGGCTTCTAAGAACAGACTATATCAGAAAATATGTTTAATTCATTTATCTTTTAGAGTAGGTATACTGTGTCTTATTTAGATATTTTCAAATGGGTCTTCTTCTTTTCTGTACTATATCTCTTCAGAAGATGGGTGATCATGGCTCACCACAATTTCTACTTTTTGTTGCTCCGAATGATTTTTATGCTTTTACTACCTTTCCAGTCCCTGTTCTGACATGCAATTACATTTACATTTACATTTACACAACCTGGTCAGTACTTAGATGGGTGAATGCTTGGGAATACCAGGTGCTGTAAGCGTATAGTGACGGATGTGTGTTGTGGTGCAGTGGATATCGGCTCGGAAAGAGAAATCGGTGAGCTGAGTTCGAATTCCACTTGAATGCCCTGCATTCACTTAAAGCACTGGTACCCTTGGGAAAGGTATTAATCTGTCCCTTCCCTCCAGTTATGGGTTAAATAATAAGGGTAGGACTTGGGGACCCTGCCCTTAAAAACAAATCCTAATGAATCTTGATACTCGAAAAGAAAAATATATTACTAGACACAAAACTTATATAAAACAACAATAAATTGTTGAAAGAAAAAGATATTACCAGTAATAAATAAATAAAGTTTAGTTGGCAATAAATGACCTGCCAAGGTTGATTTGCCATAAGAACCAACCAACCAACCAACATTTACACAAGCTTGTTCAGTAGGCAACTGCCTTTCTTCCAAAAAATTTACCTTAAAGTAATTGAGGAGCCGAGTTCAAATTCCAGTTGAATTTCATGCATTCACATGTGCAATTACCCTTGGGAAAGGTATTAATCCATCTCTTCCTTCCAGTTATGGGTAAAATAACAGGACAGACTGGGTTCTATAGCCTTAGTTAGCAACCAGTCTACTGCAGAAAGTAATGGTAACCAAGTGCGGGATAATCTTCTGTCACTTTTGAGAAATGATTGTCCAAGCATGTATCATGTATGGCACTTAACTGACTGAAATATAGACAGTATTTGGGAAATGTTTTAACATCAGATGAAAAATCTGACTCCAAAACATATATTGAATGAGTGAAAAATGTCTTCTAAAAGCTAAGCAACTTACTAAAAATCAGGTAAATTTTACTAGAAACAAAGAAAAGAGTGCTGAACTGCTACATAATATCGGTCCTTCTATATAACAGATTACTGGACAATATTTTCACAAAGAACATCATGAACTGAGCATGCAAATAAAAAGGAAGATTTAAGGAAAGTGGAAGTAAAAAGGATGCTTATATGTAAAATCATAAAATAAGAATTGATATTTTTGTGTCACATAATGAGAAAAGAGGGCTTGGAGAATTTGACACTCACTGAGTAAATTAGAAGCAGACGAAAACAGCAAATTGCATACATAATGAGCATGTGAAAATGGATGGTTTAAAAGAGACTGGAAAGATAAATATTGTTAAGAGCTACAAAGAACAGGAAGTTGTGGAGAACTATGATAGCTCACATTCTGAAGAGATATGACATATAAAAGAAGACTGTAAAAAATTGTTGCTGTAATTGTTGCTCTTATTATTGCTTTTGTAGCCCCAACATTTGAATTAGGATAGATTTCAGTTCTTCTATTTTCTTGTACTCCACTTAACCTTTCATAAATTAATTTTTGAATAACTTCTCCTGGTTATTTCTCTTTAGTCCAGCAAATATGGCATCTCTTTGGTGAAATGTTAAATATCAACTGAATATCCTATTATGACATGTAGGATATGTATTTTTTGTTGTTTTCTAAGTTCAAACAAATACTCGTCACCATTTTTGTAAAGTCACATATATTAGAAATAACACATTTGAAGAATACTTTCGGACATTTTTCTTTTTCTGACTCCATTGCTTATTATGTACCCATATATATATTATTTTTAAAATGTCACATGATCTAGTAGTATGGTTCCTCTAATACATCAAAACAATGTCAACTATATTTGTTCTCTTGCAATCTGTGTTCAAACTCAAATGTGGACAGCGATACTTTATTCATATATATATATATATATATATATATATATATATATATATATTTTTCATTCCTGGGTTAAACACAATTGGACTCTAAGCGTACTGATGAGCTGTGATACAGCAAAACAGATTTGTCTTTTTGCCTTGATAAAGTCCATCACAGGACAAAATGTGTAGGCAAGTTAAATACACTTTTCTTCTTGTCTTCTTTCTATTTAGCCATATATATATATATATATATATATATCATTCCTGGGTTAAACACAATCGGACTGTAACCATATTGATGAGCTGTGATATAGCAAAATAGATCTGTCTGCGGATGACTATATATATATACATATATATATATATATATATATATATATATATATATATATATAGTCATTCACATACATATCTGTTTTGCTGTATCACAGCTCATCAATACGCTTACAGTCCGATTGTGTTTAACCCAGGAATTATATATATATATATATATATATATATATGGCTAAATAGAAAGAAGACAAGAAGAAAAGTGTATTTAACTTGCCTACACATTTTTCCTGTGATGGACTTTATCAAGGCAAAAAGACAAATTGAGCTTTATTTCAAATTACGTATCTATGAACAGTGTTTACAACTATAAAAAACACTTGCAAATCATTAAAAAAGATTAACAGAATATTTTGGTTTTAGAACTCTTTCATATGTAGTGCAATGTCACAAGATGTTAAAATGAAGGGAATTCAGCCGTTTTCCCAATCTCACCTTTTCTTATGGAAATGATACTGAAACAGACTAACATACATAATAAAAAGTCCAAGGAAAACGATTGAATTCCCTTTATTTTAACATCTTGTGATAATATATATATATATATATATATATATATATATATATATATAGTCATCTACAGACAGTCCTGTTATGCTGCATCAAAGTTCATCAGTATGGTTAGACATCCAGTTGCTTTTAGCCAGGATTGAAACCCAACCGAACTGACTACAAATGGCTACCTATGCTATGCTGCCCAGTAGCTGAAAATGTTTATATTCATTACTGAATGAATGATGTGTAAATGTGTGATTAGCTACTGTTTTTAAATTTTAGTATTTCTTCATTGTGCTCAATTGACATGCAAGAGATGAAAATGACACAGACCACATTAATTTCATTCCCACCCAACTCTTAATCAGAAAGATTCATTGAAACAACAATAATCAAAATAGTGAAACTGAAAAAGTTAACCACAACATGTAAATAAAGAGCCACAGATAAAATAAATTATTTATTGAAACAACAATTTAGTGTAAATAAGCTCCTAGTGAGTGTAAAAAAGGGAAAACTTTTACTCAAAATCCAACCATGAAACACAGAAAATGAAGAAAGTTCACCTTCTGCCTGCACAAAGTGTTTACCTTTTCAGTTTCACTATTTTGATTATTGTCATTCCGATGATTCTTTCTGAAGATGTATTGAAGAAAATGGGTTCCTTTAAAAAAAAATGTGTTCCACCATTTTCAAAGCCCTATATAACTTCTGTGATATGCATTTTTTTTATTTTATAAATCATTTCACTCCAAGCAAGACAGGATTGTCACTGATCTACAGAAAGTTTACAGTGGGAGAAGAAACAGGATACAGGAGAGTGTCAAGAAAGGATAAGAGATAGAAAGGATTTAGGGAGAAGGAAGGGATTTAGAGAAATGGATGGGGAAATGTGTGTGTGTGTGTGTGTGTGTGTGTGTGTGTGTCACTCATATGATAAAGAAATCATTTGTTAAGCAAATATTCAAGAAAGAAATTCATGATGACAAAAGTTACAATAATTTTCTACTATTGACATCAAATATTCTCCAGACTCCCTTAGCCCTAACCCTAACCCTCTCTTCCTCCTTGTTCAAATATTTCTGCAATTGAAACACTTTTCACATCAAATTCACTTTCTCCTGATATGATGATATTTTTACATGTTGAATAATTATGCAAAATTTTGCCTCTGAAATACATCATTTATGGTATCTTCACTGAAAAATCACATCAGAAAAAGTAAAGCTCCTGTGAAATAACATTTTCAAGCAATCATGAGAGATCTGCTCATAAACTTGAATGGTAGTAAGTAAAGAATTTTATTTTTATTCTTGACGTCAGAATTCATTGCCATGAGCTCTGACTGTTCCAAACATCTGAAACATTTTTCAGTATCTGAAATAAAAAGAACTTGGCGCCATTTATCTTATCAATGAAAGGCACTAATAATCAGCTTCGTCTATTTGATTTCTTGTCTGGGATTAATCCAAACAAGAAGGTCTTCAATTGTGTAGTTTTCCTCTTGCCTACAGACATCTGTAAGCCAGGTATACAAATACTTACTTAATTTTGTTTTCTCTTTCAGTCTGCAAAAGCACCACACATAAGGATTATCTGTTTATGGTATGATAAAAAGCTAAGATCTTGGCATTAATAAAATATGATCACTTGCATTCTTCTGGCTAAATATATGCTTCAAACTTTAGTGAATCATTTTCTAAACAACGCATATTGTTACCATATATGCAAAAATCTTTTACAAAGCTTAATTCATCTCAAAATGTGCATGATAACATTTGTTAATTTAAAAAAAGCAAAATTTCAGGGGAGATAACTGTAGTTCTTTAGCTACATATATTTATACAGTAATTGTTTCTGAACTGTTTTGTAATTTGGTCAGTCAGTAAGTTAAGTGATACATGCTTAAGCAATCTTGTCTTGAAAGAGACATGACTGACTGGGCAGAAGATTTTGTCCACAGTAGGTTGCCATTATTTTCTGTGGTTGACTGGTTGCCAACCAAGGCTATCGAACACTATCTGGAGGGAAGAGATAGATTAATACCTTTACCAAGGGTATTTGTATATTTTTTAATGTAACGAATTCAACTGGAATTCAAACTCAGTTCTTTGATTTCTCATTCCAAGCCAATATCCACTGCACCACAATGTGCATCAGTAATTTGATAGATTCTGCAAATCTGTTTTTTGCTTCAAATAAGAATTTCTAAGACATTATAGACTTTATCAGTATAAGCAAGAACTGTAAAGAATTCACTGAGTTCAGAAAAGTAAAAAAGAATATGTACAGGTCATCCCTGTCCAGTCATGCAAAAAAAGTATCTACTTGGGTTTCCAATTTTTTTTTAATCTTTGATTTTCAAAATAGCAAAATTATTTACTTCTAGACCTCAAAAATATTTTTTTATTTTATTCGTGTTTTTTTACTGACAAGTTGGTTGTGTTGTTCTGTAACAGTCTTTTGATATCTAGATTTAGAAAATTCTCAAATGGATAAAATGTATTTGGGCAGAAATCCTTGTTTAATAAATATTACTTGCACAAGACTGACAATTTGTCATGGTCTCATCCTTGCACTTAAAGTTCATTAAAGAACTCAGTAACATGAAAAAATGCTTGTTCATGATGACTTTTCAAAATATATTTTTGAGAACCAACTAAAATTTTTTCAAGCATGGTGTAAAGAGAGACAGTCATATGTTTAAGCTTGTAATACAGCTTTATCCAATGCAATTTGACTTTCGTTTGTACATGAGATTTGACCATTTCTGTCAAAGTTGAGCAGTTCAAGAGGACAACTATCACAGGAATCAGAGTTGGAAGCTTTCCAGAGTTGGAAGCTTTTTTCTGTCATCTGGTATTCACAATCATAAATTAAATTACTAAGAATACATACCTGAAATACTTTTAAATTTATGCCCAAAATAAAGCTGATTGTGACCCCCCTATACTCTTTCACTCATTTTGACATTTTCTCTCTATATATCTCCCTCTCTCATTCTCTCTCTCTCTCTTTTTCTCTCTCACTCTCTCTCTACAAATATATATATATATATCTGGGTAGCAATCTTTCTTTTAAACATCTTTTATTAAATACTGCTGGAAAGGAAGATTTAATTAGTTTTTTACTAATTTTTTTTTTCCAGCATTCTAACATTTTTCTGTTTTGTAGAAGTTAATGAATATATAAGTTGTCCATAATTTTTATTGTCCAAATCCCAATCAGCCACTTCTATAACTATTTTCAAGGGTGTCTTTGTCTCTGCAGTTATTTTTTCTCATATTTTGACTGCTATGTAGTAAATTATTTGTGTGTTGTTTTTTAAAAAAAGAGCATTCATTCAGGGTTCTCTCACGATTAGATTATATTTTAAAATTTTTCAGCACTACATTTACATTATTACATAATGTAAGGTTGATGGGAGGAGAGAAATGTTTGATAAATAGGTCCTCTTGAATAGCAAGATTTTTCTGAAATTGTGATTTATATAGAATTTTTGTGTTTTTGATCAGAATGCTGATTATATATAATATTCAACAGAGATGGAAGCTTTCCAGGTAGTTTTACTCTCACGAAGGATTCACTATCATTAAGCTGGTTACTAAGAATACATACCTGGAATACTTAGTTTGGTATCCAAGATCAGTTGATTGTTACCTCTTACTCTCGTTTACTCATTTTTGTCCCCCTTCTCTTCCCTCTCTCCCTCCCTCCCCCTCTCTCTCTATACATATATATATATATATATATATATATAGGGGGTAGACAAAATAATGGAAACATGTAGTACCATAATAGCATAATTCCAAAATTAAACTGTCAAAAGCTTGTCTTTTTTATGTTTGTTGATTTAATATTAGTAGTACTTCATTTTTTGCTACAATTGTTGCTTTGTTTTACAGATATTATTTAAATGAGTTTCTTAAAATCAACAGTCAGGAAAATTTAATAATTTTAAGTGATCAACTTCATTCTATGGTTCAAGAATTGTTTCCAGAGAGAAATGCCTTCAGGATGATAATGTACCCATTCATACTGCTAAAGTTATAGCTGAATGAAACAAGGAACATTATAAAGAATTAGAACATCTTTTCAGGTAATCACAGTCTCCAGATCACAACATCATTGAACATTTATGTTAAATTTTTAGAAAACAAATGAAGAATGGACAAAAACTCTTCTGGAAACAATTCAAACTTTGAACAAGTTGATCACATACAGAATTCAAGGTGTTATTACTGCCAAGTATAGTCCTACCCAATATTGAAATAAATTTTCTTGAACTTTCATGTTGTTTCCATTATTTTGTCTACACTGTGTGTGTGTGTGTGTATATATATATATATATATATATATATATATATATATAAGCATGCAGTGAAGATATAGAAGAATCCAAAGGAGTATCCTGTACATACAGTGGTAGGATAACTCTCTAAATATATATGTATAAATATACAGTGGTAGGATAATCTCTAAATATATATGTATATAAATACATATAGATCAAATATAAGAAAAATTTAGGCAGACATATTATTTCATGGTAAATCGGAGGTATAGGCCTATTTTAGGCAAACCATCATCAGCTTCTGTCTTTATTGTACAGAAGATTTTACACGAATTTGAAAAGTAACATTTTGTTTACGCTTTAAAATACCCTTTCTCTTTAATGATATATATATATATATCTCACTCACCTAAGCCCCTTTCTTTACTTTTCAAATCTATGTGTCAGCAGTCTAACTGACTTGCATAATTTATCTTTAAGTTTATATTGACATCCACTCTTACGCGTGCTCTTTGATTATATCTTGTGTATATATATATATATATATATATATATATATATGCTTATGTATGAATGTGTGTGTGTATTCGCCGAACTGATGTAATGGTGTATTTTTCTTAAATTTTTTCTTTTAAGGGAGCGAGCTTTATTTTTATTCTGTTTTTTTTGGGGGGGGAGGGTCTTTGTAAATCTCATTTGTGTAAAATCTTCTGTACAATAAAGATGGAAGCTGATGATTGTTCACCTGAAATAGGCCTATACCTCCGATTTACCATGAAATAACGTGTCTGCCTAAATTTTTTCTTTTATATATATATATATATATATATATATATATATATATATGTATAGTCATTCGCAGACAGATCTGTTTCACTGTATCGCAGCTCATCAGACTGGCTAGACAATTGCTTTTTACCCAGTATTGAAACTGACCGAATTGGCATCAGTTGGTGATTCTACCTCTGAACTACGGGTGCTCGGTAGAAGAAGGCAGACTTTTTAGCGTATATATCATCATTATACATGCCCAATAGCTGAGAGTGTTCTAATTCATTGCTGAATGAACGATACGTAGATGCCAGAGTAGCTACTGTTTTTCAAAGTCTACCATTCTTCCAGCGTGCTGAATCAGGGTGTGAGAGCATAAATATATATAATAGTCATTTGATTTATCTCTATGTGATACTGTGTATATATGATAGGCAGTAGCAATGGAAGCATTCCGGGTAGTTTTCCTGTCAGCCATGCTTCACTATCATAAAGCAGGTTACCAAAGATACATATCTGAAATACTTTTAGTTTGACACTCAAGATCAGCTGATTGTTACCCCACTACTCTCTTTTGCTGAATCTGACCTTCACTACTGCTGCTTTATTGATGCATTTGCTAAAATTTTCAGTTCAAGTCACAAATTGTTTGTAATGATAGAGCCCAGCCATGTTGAGTGATCTGTAGATTGATGGAGATACAAAAACATCCATGACATTTGTTTTCTTGACAATATATAGTCAAGTTTCTTTAAGAACTCAGCCATTGACAACCCAAAAAGATTTTTACCAGTGGTGAATGCACCTTAGGCTCATAATCAGATGTTAATACTTTTCCAAGTGTGACAAATGCAGAAAAACACATTGTCATCTGTCCAAAGATATTTTCCTTACACTTCTGTTTTGTGACAAAAAAAAAAATGAATAAATTATCCTCCATTTTCAAAAGTTACAAGAACAATGTTAATGCTATTGAAAATATTTATGCTTTTACCTTGCAGGGAACACTATCACTTCAGCCTCACATTTTTTCATGACTCTTAGCAATGAAATTATATGTGTATAACCTTTTGTGAAGGTTGGCATTGTAAATTACTCATCATTACTAAATTGTACTCTTCTTTTCTATATGAATAAATTTAGGAATTAATCCACAGTTAGTAATAATGAGAAACGAACATGTGTAATTTTCATGTAGTTATTGATCATCACATTTGCAGGATTTTTTAGTTATTTTTAAGTTTAACCCTTGCACTTGATTCTAAAGAAAATACAAGGCATAAAAATTGCCAGTGCTAATTTGGGAAAGGATTCAACTATTGAAAACAATAGACTTTCATGTATCTTCATGTAGACAATATGATTTAAATAGAATCAGTCAAATATTCAAGTTGTAAAAATCAACAAATGGACATTTTTATATTCAGCAATTCCAGGAAGCAAGTATATAGTCAAAAATATTTTACATATTTCAGAATAAAACAGAATAATGAATTTGAAATGTCATTGAATTTTGAACTATTCAAGTTTGTTGATTGTTAATCGAGAAAATTGGTTTTGTGATTTGTATGTGGATTAATTGTCTTTTTATTTCTGACTTAAATTTGCTTTTATCCAGTTTGTTAATTATATTTAAATTTTGACTAGCTGCTTAGATTGAATGTAGATAAAAATAAAAGTGGACACTGAGGTCAATACCAAATGGCAACAGTATGTTCCATGTTTGAATGTAATCTTCAGGCCTGAAGAAAGTTGTCACTTGTTGTCACTCAGTATCGACTTATATATATATATATATATATATATATATATATATATATATATATATAATGCATCACACCTTGCCTATATCATAATGCTCTGTGCCTAAATCACAAGACACACAATTTGTCTGTACCTTCCTTGACTTAAGAAAGTTGAAAGCCTTGACCATATTTCTTCCGAATTGAACTTTTGACAATTTTTTACAGAATTTCCTGATTTTCTGAGAATTTCCTCTTTGTTTGACTTTTAATTTAGAGAAGTTAATCAGACATTATCACAACATGTCTGTCGTCTTTGATAATATTTGTCCTAAAGAACATTTTCTGTCTAAACACACAGAATATATATATATATAACGTGAATTGATAAATATATATATATGATGGTGTACATATGTATAGTATTATTATTCAGCTATTAATAAAACAATGCTTGGTACATTATTTTCTAATAATATAATAATTAGAGTTATTATTATTATATAATTTTATAATATAAAATAGCTCCAAGCTATACTATAATATAATTATAATATAGCTTGGAACTATATATATATATATATATCATCATCATCATCATCATCATCATCATCAGTAAGTTATCCTTTCTATAAATTTGGGTGAAGGACACAAATTTTTTTTGTTAACGATATGATTTTATATATTAGGTTTAACACATGACACATTTTTTGGTTTTTTGTTGATCAGTAACCTCCATAGTATATAAACAAACCCTGACTTATTCCCGAATCTTTTTCTTTCCAGATATTTTTACTTTCAAGATATTGTTACTCATAAACCCAGTGAAAATGACTACAATGAAATAATGTCGAGCAATATTAGTGTCTGAGTGCAGACTGGGGAAAAGAATCATTTTTTGCCTCAAACCATTACATGTAATGAGAAATGGGTACTATTTGACAACAGTAAGAGAGTGGCCAGTGGTTAGTTGCAAATGAATCACCAAAACAATATCTGAAACCTCTACTACACCCTAAAAAGTTAATGTTTCTGTATGGTGGTCTTTCAAACGGATTATTCATTATTTATTTTTGCATCAAGATAACAGCAATTTTTTATTGTGGAGACATTGAGTGCATGCACAAAAAATTAAAAAAGAAAGACCCTAGACTTGTTAACGTGTTTTTCACTCAACTGTCCAATAGCTGCATAGAAATTGGGAAATTTTGCCTCCTCCTCCATCCATATTCATCTGATATCTCTCTTACTGATTATCACAAATTTAATCTTTTTGAGCGTTTCATACAACTTTCTCCGATAACCAAAGCATTCAAATTGTTTATCACACCAAAGGATGGGAGGATTTTTTAAAGATGGGTTAAAGAATTTAGAGGTATCTTGCAGAACAGTCATTCATCAACATTGTACCTATTTCAACTAAATAAATTAGACATTTAACATTCCAGAAACATTTTATTTATTTCCTATAAAGTGTGTCATTTCATGGGTGACATCTTAATTCTTCAGACTCTTTTCATGGTTTCTAGTAAAAATTTGAATATAAACTGTTGAGTTCTTTATTGATCATGTTATGACTTTATATGTTCTATATGCTATGACTCTATATTGTGTTTTTTGTGTAATCTGTTTAAAATTATTTCAAATATAGCATCTTTATATATTTTGGATGTGCGTTGTGGTGCATTGGATATTGGCTCAGAACAAGAAATCGGGAAGTTGAGTTTGAATTCCAGCTGAATTCATTGCATTCACTTACACACAAATACCCTTGGAAAAGGTATTAATCTGTCTATTCCTTCCAGTTATGGGTTAAATAACAGGACAGATTGGGTTCTATAGCCTTGGTTGGCAACCAGTCTATTGCAGAAAGCAATGGCAACCTACTGCGGGATAATCTTCTGCCCAGTCGAAACATGATCACCCAAGCATGTATCACGTATGGCACTTAACTGACTGATATATTTTGAAAGTTTTTTTAAGTATTGTGTCTTCATTTGTTAGTTTTCTTATTATCCTTTTTTGTTATTAAGTAATATATTTGCTAAATTTGTTCCTAAATTTGATTAACCTTTATGCATATTGTTCTCGCTTGGACTCTTCAGGATTCTATCAAAATGAGAAATCTCCAGAGAAATTGGAGCTGATCATTTGTTTAATCTAAGTGGGTAGTTTATTCTTGTTCCACTGTGTGTAATGATATATCATTTTGTTCACTTTAATACTGTTCAGTCATTGCTAGCTCTGTTTCCACTCAGTTTATGCTCTCTGACCCAGGAACTTCACAATTTTATGCTACCAAATTTTCAAACCAATGCTTTAATTCACTTCTCTGTCTGTAAATAATGTATAAAAGAAATGAAACATATGCATATTTTGCATGTTTTATCTACATTTTCAACATGAGGAATTTAAATTATCATCAACAGAATCACCCTATAAGGTAGTTAATTTTGGACAGGAAACTTGAGATACAAGAGATATGGTTCTACAGAAGTATGCCGAGAATGTCATGGATGGAACATGTGGGCAACAAAGAAAGTTTAAAAAAATGGAATTAAAAAGAACACTTTTGTTTAAAAAGAAGCAGTTGAAAATTCTGGGACATATAATGAGGAAAGCAGGCTTAGATAATTTGACACTCACAACAAATACTGAATGCCATAGAGGCAGAGGAAAACATCAAGTAACTTTCCAAATGAATGACATTACAGGGACTGGAAGGGATAGTAGGGAGATAAACATTAGTTAAAACTACAAGTGATAGAACGTTGTGGAGAGCACCGATCACCCTAATTCTGAATAGATGTGACATTTAAAAGATGTTCTTTGTACTTTTTCTCCTGATCCAGATTATTTTAAATTCACTACTTATCCCAGAGATTGAATTCACAACCAGTAGGTAATTGAATACACTTTAACAATTATTTTATTTGCAATGCAGTTGTCACATTACTGAATACAAGAGACACCTGAATAATCATTAGAAAAAAGAAAAGATAAAATTTTGTGACTTAACCACCAAAATGATAATGGTAATATTAGCTATTTCTCTTTAAGGAAATATTTGGCATTCATTGACTGAGCAGCTAGTACTGTTTTTGGTTGAAATTTATAAAATCTTATTCTTAGAATAAGATTTCAAGAAAATAGTCTTAAGTTCAGCATATTTTATCACTCTTTCCAGTACTGATGGGAGTTTCCTTCCTAACCTTTTATTTGAAGTAGGGTGGAATGTCAACAACTTGATTATATCATTATTTCCTCTTTGAGTTACATGTGCTATCCAGTTTAGTTATTGTGGTTACTGTTATTTGGAACCATTCTTTCTTTGTGGTTCTGTAGCGCCAGTATTCAAAGAAAGATAGTCTTTGTTAAGATCCTCAGGTTTTATTTACTCAAAGCCATGTTTAACCACTGATTGTAGAAAGCAAATGTATATAACTGATTGTTTTCTGAACAGGTTTGGCACCATGCATAATATCTATATGAATGTCTCAATCTGACAAATCTATTTCAAAAGATGACTCAAGATTTCAGATTGATGTAGTTGATGATTTGTAGCAATTTGCAGAGTTGGGAAAAACTACCTCTGGTGAAGCCTATTCTATTTCTTTCCTCCTTTACTAAATTTGTTATTACAGATTCATACGCTAAGATATTGGAAGTGTTTAGTATTTATTAATTTTACATTCGGTATGTTTTGGTTGTGGTGCATTGGATATTGGCTCGGAATGAGAAATCGGGTGGCCGAGTTCGAATTCCAGCCGAATTCATTGCATTCACTTACACACAAATACCCTTGGGAAAGGTATTAATCCATCTATTCCTTCCACTTATGGATTAAATAACAGGACAGATTGGATTCTATAGGCTTGTTCAGCAACCAGTCTACCGTAGAAAGCAATGGCAACCTACTGCGGGATAATCTTCTGCCCAGTCAGTCATGTCTCTTTCAAGACATGATCGCCCAAGCATGTATCACATATGGCACTTAACTGACTGATGTTTATGATGGATTTCTGACTACTCTCATTCCATTTAAAAACACGAGTGTGATGATAATATGATAATAAATATAACTATTAATTTGAACTTGAATAAAACAGTTTGAAAAAATAAATAATGCACTGAATAAATTCAGCTGAAATAAAAGCATGAATGATTGTGCTTAAATTTTGTTTGCAATATTATGTTAGTTCCCTGATAAAATATTCTAATTTAAAAAATTCTAAGCTTCTTCTCACTCACAGACAATTCTTTTCCATTCATAATGTTCAAATGGGTTAGGTTTTCTATAACATTGGTTTATATGGATGACTAAGCCATTATATCTGAACCATTTACTTCAGCCTGTCATATAAAGCCTAGAAGCTGTTTAACAGTGATAGCTACATGATATAAACAGTCTTCAGAATTCAATATTATCATTTGGATATAATCTGATTGGCAATGGTTGACCCAGTGAATACAACCTGTAGTAAAAATGTCAAAACCACTTTAATAATTATATATATATATATATATATATATATATATATATATATATATATATTCTATTTGATTTTATTATAAATTATGCCAGTTGATTTGGTGAGTTTCTCACAGCTCAGGCTTCAGATTATGTCTGGAAAGTATTTGTTATTTGTTAGTAAATAAGGGAGTAGTTATTATTTTAGTTGATGTAGAGATGAAGAAAAAACTGAAAGCAGAAGAAATTTTATTGCATAGAAAAATATTGAAGTTTCATGGACAGAGGGATTCAATAACAATGAATTCTTGAAGAAAACGGCAGCAGAAAGAACTCTTATACTCAAAACCAGGAAGAGATAGCTGAAAGTCATTAGATTTATAATGAGAAAGGAGAGTTTAACAACTTAAATCTTTTTTTTAATCATTTCACATTAACCAATACTTCCACTTGTGTGCAGGGGATTACATAAGAAGAGAGTGATAAGAAAGAGGAACAAGTTATAGAGGGTGTCATAGAATGGATAAGAGAAGGATTAGAATACTGGTGTGAAGAGAGTTGAATGAGAATAGAGTGGAAAGGGGAAAAACATGATATAAGGGTTATCAGGGAAAAGATGAGCATCTAGGAGATAAGAGATGGCAATTGACATTGCATTTAAATTCTTGGAGGTTGTAGCTGTCAGAGAAGCAAGTATATGGAAGGGAATTCTGCAAGCAAGAAGCACGAAAAAAGAAGCTGCTCGAGTGGAAGCTGCAGTTACATTTGATTGGTTTTATTGTAAAAGAGTAGGACCTAGTCACTAGGCTAGTAGCTCAAGCAAATTCATGCAGAGGGCACACCAGGGACTTAAGCTCATTGGAGCAGAAGCCATGAAAGTATTTGTAGAAGAGACAGAGGGAAGCCACATTACATTGGTGAGAAAGTGACTAGAGTTGAACGACCAGGTTGGGATCAATTACATTGCAGATTCTTTGTTGGATTTTGTCAAGAACCTCAAGATGAATAGCAAAGGCACTTGACTAGATATGACAGCAGTATTCAATGCATGGGAAGATGGTAGATTTATATATGTGCAAGATGGATTCAAATGAGAAAAACTTCCTAGCCCTACACAGTGAACCAACCTTCTTAGCTGTAGATTTAGCAATGGATTCAATATAGTCATCCCACTTGAGGTTGGCTGATAGAGTTAGGCTGAGAAGGTACAATGTTTTGCTTTCAGGTAGACTAGCCTGATCCATGCTGATGGGTGTAAGAGTGATTGTCTATGGTGGTTAAAGGATATCAGCTTTATTTTGGAAGCATTCAAATTTATGAGCCATTTCTTACCTCAGTACAGCACAGATTAGAGGTCTTTTTAATGATCAGTAGCAAGGTTTGCTTTGTCAGCCTCAGCAGATTTCTTATCGAGGCTTGAGTAAATGATGGTGTTGTCAGTGTAGATGCCTACTTGGGATCTGATTACATCAGGGAGATTGTTGATGAAGATCAGAAAAAGCATAGGACCTAAAAGCATAGAACCTTATAGTATATATTGGAGGCAAGAGAGAAGAAGAGGGTAAGGCAATAAATCACTTACTTGAAGAGATTGTGTGAATGTATGTCCTTAGTAAAAGGAGAAAAATTAAGAGTGACATGGGATAGGAAGTTGTGGAAAGCTATGATCATCTATGTCTTAAAAGAATGTGACACATAGAAGAAGAAGAATGATCATTAAAGATGACTTCATTATTTAGAAAGTTGTGGAGGACCAAAGTAACCTAAAAATGACTTCAATATAGTTGTGGAGAGTCATGACCATCTACACTACTGGCCATAAAAGAAATGATGTATTTCATACTATTTTTAGTATTTATTGCCAAATGAAAATAGAATGGTTCTTTTGTTATTATTACTTTGCAAAATTCAATAATGCAAGGAAGCAAAGATGAACTTGTCTGAATCACTCTAAATTTTTTTCATGCTTTCATTGATGAAACTGCAATATAGGTAATTATTAAATATTTATAAATTCATTTGATGCACATGTTATTGTGCAATATTAACAAAAGAACCATTCTATCTTCATTTACAATTATACACTTGGCAATAAATACTAAGAAATAGTATGAAATATATCATTTTTTAAAAACACTGGGGTGACCCAATAATTATGGCTGGTAGTGTATGTCCTGAGGGGATGTGACACAAAGAAAAAAAAAGAATGGCTATTAAAAATAACTTCATTATTTCGAAAGTTGTGGTGATCTATTGTTATATATTATACTAGGTCTAGACAAACAACAAGGAACGCATATGTATCTAAACTTATTTATAAATGGAACTTTGTCTGTGTGTGTGTGTATGTGTGTGTGTGTGTGTGTGTGTGTGTGTCCATTACCTATAGACTCCAAAACAGCTGAACCGATTTTCTTGAAAATTTACACAGTTGTACTATATGTATCTGCGAGTGTTCTTAGCTAGGTTTTGTGTCGAGGTACCCCCAATAAATATTGAAAATCGATAATCAAAAAAATCGAGTTATAGAAGGAGTGATCCAATTTTAATCAAATTTGATATACTCATAGACAAAGACATAACAAACGATATTCAGAAGTTTCAATGTTTGCAGTTCTTACAATAGTGCAGAAAATTGATAATATATATATATATATATATATATATATATAAGGCAAGATGTTTGTGTGTGTGTCTGTTTATCTGTCTGTATGCCTGTTATACAAATCCATAATTTTTATCCGCTTCTCACCAAACTTCACACAAATATTCTTTAGGCTGAGTCTGAGCTCCAGGACCATGCATTAGTTTTAAAGCTTTCATTACACCCGAGCAACGCCGGGCTATGCTGCTAGTAAAAATATAATCCTATACTATTATTCTTTGTTGGTGATGCTTCTTTAGAGCAGGAGGGCAGCTGAAGAGAGTTGCACACATGAGGAGCCATTGGAAGTCAGAAGCTAGCAGAAGTTCTCTATCTCTTCAGCCAAAATTCTAGACTTTATATAATCTTAAAACTCACATAAATTTTTGTTTTTCGGGTTGTCTCTTTATTGACGTCATCTACAGCAAGATATGTTCCACAGGCAGAAAGTGCAAGAAGCTGCTGAAGTAGAATTGTTAGCTGCATTTGGTAGATTTAACTGTAAAAGGGTGGGACTTTGTTGCCAGTCTGGTTGCCTGAGTAAATTCTTGTGGAGCAGGCACCAGTTACCTAAGTTCTTCAGAGCAGAAGCCATGAAAATTTTCATACATGATCTGGAATAATAATGAAATAGATATACCTGAAACACATCATAGAAATTCAAAGTATTAAATTCTAAATACTTCAAATACCTCAACGTAGGAATTATTCATAAGAAATCTAAGAGGGGAGACAAAGAAATTAGATTGGATAGGCTTCAAAAAATTAACCTGGGAACTTGAATCATATTCTAAAATAGCCTAGTCAGAAGTGGACTCTCATATAGATGACAAAAAGTTCTCCAACTTCTACAAAAAGGTTTAAATTACCAGCTGTACACAACTGTTTTCTCATATCAATAATTAAAAAAAATTAAAAATCAATAATTAAACAAATATTCAAGTGAATGAATCCCTTAGTTTTTAAAGAAGACAATATTTCATCAGATCTTAAATAGTGTTTCTACAGAATCTCAAACCAGGAACTTTACCTAATAACAAAAACAACATCACTTGAAGACTTTCAACAGTAGTAACAACTAAAAGAAATAAAAAATTTAAACAGGAGCAAAAATAATGGTAAATAATTCTCAGGAATACAAGAGCTATAACAGTGAATATTTCAAGAGAAAGATCTTATAAATTTCAGTCAACAGTAACTGTTCTATCAATTAATCCTGAATATTTCCTGAAGGAAAACAGATAATCTAACCACTGCCATATACAAAATATTTTTGGCACTGGGTTGAATTCTGGTTAAGAGTAGGATTAGGGCTTCTACTTATGTTGATTTAAACCAAGTTTCTTCTCTTTCTTCTTTATATACCCCAGTGAATTATAGAACCACAGATGCACTACCTAAGGTGTTGCTGCTGTGGTTTCAATAAGAAGTATTTTTTTACAGAGTGGAGTTGTTTGCCTCTCTCCCAATTTATTGTACTTCTCTTAGAATGGTCATCAATCAAGGCTAAAAAGCTAAGTTTGTTCTGCTATTTAACTCATAGCTGGAAGAAGAGATGAATTCATAAATTTTTTAATGATATTCATGCAAAAAGGGAATATAAAATTCTAGGTCAAAAGTTTGAACTTTGCATGCCAATTTCACTTTCTTCACTAATAAATCCAAGTTACTGAAGAGAATTTATTGTATCCTCAGATCATGGAATTAATTATTTTTGAGATACGTGAGTTGTAAAATTATCACAGTTGTTTTTGTTACTTCAAAATACAAAGTTTTGATAATTTATTGAGGATTTAGAAAACATGGACGTTTATTCCCACAAAAAACAATGTGTCCAAAGAACGGTTTTTCCATTGAAATTGATATTATTTTAACTACCGTCACTTTTCGGCAGTGTTTATTGTTGTAAAAAGTTATGTAAAAAATGATGGTACTGACATTGAGAGCTTGCCTGCTTGCTGCAACTCTTCCTGAAAGCATACAGGGCAGACCATAATTCTTAAATTTTTTTCATGCTTTTGCTTTGATGGCAATGGTCTTTATTAACTCCTTTTATATTGCATTTTATTTTTTATGGATATGCTTTGGGCGCCAAATGTTATGCTCAGAACTTCTGCACAGAAAGCAACTTACTTTCTAAGCATTTATATCCAGTCAACACATCAGAGAGAGAGAGTCAGAAAGCGAGAGAGAGAGGGAGGGAGGGAGAGAGAGAGAGATCTAATTTGAAGTAAAATATAACATCTGTTAACCTGAATCTAGATTTGTCTGTCCTTCAGTGTCATAAGGTATAAAAACACCTCTTGTTTTTCTATGTGACATATCCTATCAGGACATTAGCAATCATTGGTTGCCACAATTTCCTGTCCTTTTTAGCTCTTAATAAATATCTCCTCTTGACTAATGACAATGTAAAGACACACATTTACATGAAGCCATTTTTGATGTGAAGCAAACAACAATCTTTTATATAGAGAGCAGCCATATTGTTAGGACCACAGTCTTGCCAATTCTCTGAGAGAATGCTTTTGTTGAACATAGACCTCTTAATGCCATCATAGTATTTCTGTTTTACAGCAATGAAAATCCACCACAGCTAATACTTGGACATGTCAGCTATTTATTCATCATTAATTGGCAGTTTACTGGTTAGCTGAGCAAACTATCTTCAGCATAAGTTCAAACATAACAAAGTTATTTTTTAATAAAATTTCAACAAATACAAAGATGGCAAATCACTCAAGATAGATGGATACTGTTAAAACACTTATTATAGACAAAGAGTATATCATGAATAAAAAGAGAAGTAAATAATATTAGCATAAGGATGACAGCTGACTCTTGGTTTGAAGAGGTTAAAATCATAGTGTTTAAGAAAGCATCCCCATGGAATTTTGTAGCACGTTGTAGCTGTTCATGCAAAAAACCTGTATGCTTAGAAACTTGTGCCTATATCAGAAATATGGAGTAAATAAGAGTGATTCAACTCTGTGGAAATGGTGTTGTCTGCTCTAGTTGTAAATGTAAGGTTTAACTCTTTCTTATTCACCATTACCATTAAATTATTTATGTATAGATATAAAAAAAAATACTCTGAACAAAATATTACTGAAAACGTCAAAGAACATTTAAATCACCAACTGAAGGTCATATTTGATGCAATTTTCAATGGCTGACTTGTTTTAAATACTTAATAAATCTGTAGATATATTTTAAAATGTTATAAACTTTTTGATAAGATTATGTTGTATGTTTATAGTTTTTTATATATGCATTCAGTATTTTCAACTTGATTTATTGTCTATGGAAATGAAGAAGATATTGCGTTTAAAGACTTAATAAAGATAGCATAAAATTGCTGCTGTAGCTGAGAAGCCATCTGTACGATAACAAATGAGATATTCAAATAAGTCGTGGAACATGCAAAAATAGTGATCATTCATCATGTTACTAAAATTTCTCCTGGCTTTAGAAGCATGCCGGAAGCACACAAAATGGAACCGTTTCATCTCCTTTGAATCAGAAAACCTATAATTGATGAAGCCTGTTTGAAATAAAGTTATAAGATTTTTTTATTCATATTTTTTATGCTATCACATTAGGATAAAATTCTAGGAAAATCATTTTTTTGCCAGTGTTTTTCAGGATTCTGTTTTAGTCGATTGGGTTGGCGCAATCTTATAATTTTTTTTATAGAAATTCTTATCTTCACTTTTGCAACTTGTTAAAGTAGAAATTTTAACAAAAATGACCATATTTGTCAACATGTAAGATCCTTGCTTACATATTATACATTGTTTACTGTGCAGGTATTATGACAGGGTAAGAATCTACCCAAACTCATAATGGATACTTTTTGGGCAGTGATTCATCATATATCTTTGAAAACCAGACAAAGCAATTCAATCATAACAGTAAAAGCATCCATATATTTTTTTTTAATCATATCACCCCAAGCAAGGCGGTAACGCCACTGATGTGCAGGGAGCTACATTATTTCATCGCATATATAAATTATTTTCATCTTTATTCTTTTTCTATCTGCTGTGTCAGGATGTGGGTGATCATGACAAAGTAAAGATTTTGTTTTTTTTCATCTTTAGATATGTAAAATTGCCTTTTGATAGCAGTTATACAAACAATTTTATAATAAAGTCACTAATATAATTATTTAGTAACAGTAATAATAATAAAAAATTAATAATAATAATAATTACTTAAAAAACCTGCGCATAAAAGATTTCACTATATTTTCATTTGAATCACATTTTATTATGTTCATCAGTGCTTTCACAGTATTAACCAACTAATATAGACAAAGATATCAAGGATATTTAACCAACTAATATAGACAAGGATATCAATATTAGGTGAATTTATGCATATAATATCTGTCCCTATTAAAACTATTCATAAGTAATTGTTTTAGATGGGTTACAGATATAATTATACAAAAAATAAAATACAATAAATCCAACATAAATTTTGAATAATTCCAAAAGATATGTCAAAGAAACATAGTTGTTTAACATCATATCTCAGATCATCTTCTTTTTCTATGTGTGGCGTTGTCCCTTCAGGACATGTGTGATCATGGCATTTCACATCTCTCTATACCATGTAGCTCTAAGCACACTTTCTCCTGTTACCCCACCCAAACCATGCTTTGTCATCCACCTGCTCAGGCCCCTCAAATATGTTATCCACTGCCTTCCCCTGTCTTTTTTTCATCTATCTGGCATGTGAGTATCAGATTCTTTAAGCCTTCCTTCCGCATCACATGTTCCAAGAACTTCAGCTGTCTTAACCTAATGCTCAATATTAATTTCCTTTTCTTTTCTAGTTACATCAGAAACAACTTGCCACAACAAGGCAACTCAACTGAGTGTTTACATCCAACTTGCAGCTGATGTTTCAGATCTGCATTCAAGAGTGAAAACAGTGTTGCTTTGCATTGTCACTAACACAGTCTACTATTACTTTATGAATATATTATCAACTATACATTTGTATCATTACACTAATTACTATTACTTTATTTAGTAAAACAGTTAAGACAATAAACACAATGTTTGTACACAGTGGTGATGTCAGCTGTTTTTATTTTCAGTAGTCAAAATAAACTAGTGTACATTTATTTCTGTGCTGTCATGACTGATTGTTCAAACAAAATTGAGGAAACAAAATCATTACGATTAATACTTAAAAAAAAAATCTAGTGTGGCGTGAGTAGTCATGGTCAAAGGCAAAACTCTCCAACAAACAGAATTAACAAAGTTTGCAATAACAAGAAAAAGATCAGAGCAAAAAATAATATAAAGCAAGCAAACAATATATGCAAGGCAAATTAACAGTAATAAGGCAATGAAACAATAATATGGCAAAAAGTTTCACAAACTAAAAATTGGGGTTAACACACAAAAATAACTTTGGATTAGCAAACATAGCATTCAGATTTCAAGACATGATAACAGTACTCCATTTTCAGCCAAATTTGGCTCTTAGAAAGCATGATAGCTTGAAGAGTCAGGTACTTACTGGAGTGGTACAAAGACCTGATCATTTTACTTGCATCTTTAGTGATGGATTGTATAGAAGTGTCCCACTTGAGGTCAGATGTGAATTTGAGGTCCAGTAATCTCTCAAGGGATGTGTGTTATGGTGCAGGAATGTGTGTTGTGGTGCAGTGAATATCAGATCGGAACGAGAAATCAGGGAGCTGAGTTTGAATTCCAGTTAAATTCATTGCCTTCACTTATGCACAAATACCCTTGGGAAAGGTATTAATCCATCTCTTCCCTCCATTTATGGGTTAAATAACAGGACACATTGGGTTCTATAGCTTTGGATGGCAACCAGCCTACCACAGAAAGCAATGACAACCTACTGCAGAATAATCTTCTGCCAAGTCAGTCATGTCTTGTTTGAGGCATGACCGCCCAAGCGTGTATCAGGTATGGCACTTAACTAACTGACTAATCTCTCAAGGCATGTTGCCTCCCTGCAGGGACATCAGTTCATTGTGACTGGCAGTAGTTCAGGATGGGATCAGTGGTGATGGAATGTAATCTGAACAAGTAGGAGAACATGCATGGCTTTCATATGAAAGTCTTGATTTGACAAACCTATTTAAGAACATGACTCAAGTTTTGAAGTCAATAATCTGGTTTTATTGCAATTTGCTGTGTTGTGGGAAAATATTTTGTCACACTGTTGATTAACTTTTTAAAAATTCAAACTTATTTGTCTTATAATTTTCAGTATATGATACTGGAATCTTTTCTTAAATTTCTCATCACTGCAACCACTGTTGAGATCATAGAGTAATTGTGGACTCTATGATCCTTTTGACAAATGTACAATAATAGCTTCTTCCACGCTACATACAGTTTTGAATTCACAATTGTCCTTCTTCTTAACTGGTTGCCAAGCATGATGAGAGAAACCTGTTTACCAATTAGCACTCTACATCAATTATGAATATAAGTTCATCTTTTACAGTATATGGAATCCCCTCAAAACAGTGTTTTATACATTAGTTTTATCATTTTGAAATTACAGTAGCCTGGCTCTCATTTTCAGTTTAGATTGTTTTAGGTGTTGCCATAGAAGGATATAACTGCACAACCAAGAAATTAAACTCAACTTGCATTGGCAGGATTAACATTTTGTATGATGAGAAAGAGTTACAAAGTGCTTAACTCAGAAGTGGTTGAATGAGTGATGGATTTATGCATTTTCAAGGGTGTGTGCAGAAAAGTGAATGTTTCAGACTTAACTAGAATTAAAACTCATCTCATCATTTTCTAATTCTGAGCTGTTAAACATTACACCATCTGCACATCCACTTCCTGGAGCTAATTAAACCAAAATAAAAAAAATAACTTCCAAAATCACAGTTGTAGTTAATTAGTATTTGATGAAGAAATGTCTGATTGGCTTCAGGATTATTTTCACACTGAGTCACATAAAATTTGAATATTGTGATAACGATGTGAATTAATATTGAATTATTAATTATGGCAGTGGATGGTGGACAATTTCCTCACAGATGAAGAAAAACTGGATGCAGAAGAAATGTGTTTCTACAGAAGGATGCTGAAAATCTCATGACTGTAACATCTAATCAATGAAGAAATCTAAAAGAGATGGCTAAAAGTACATGGACGCATAATGAGGAAAGAGAGTTTGGAGAAGTTGAAACTCACATGACATACTGAAGTCAAAATATTCAAGAGCTACCTACTAGATTAACTAATGGGAATTGACCGTAAGACAGTTATGCTGTGGAGAGTGGAGAATCATAAAAGTACAAACATTTTTCTTCTTCTATGTGCCCTGTCCTTTCAGGACGTAGGCAATCATGGACTTCCACATCTTTCTATCCCTGGTAGCTCTTAGCATGCTTTCTCCTGTTACCCCACCCAAACCCTGCTTTGCCATCCACCTGCTCAGGCCCTTCAAATATGTTATCTGCTGCTTTCCTCTCTCTCTCTCTCTTTTCCTCTATTTGACCTGCGAGTATCAGACTCTTTAAGCCTTCCTTCCTTATCACATGTCCCAAGAACTTCAACTGTCTTTTCCTGATGCTCAATATTAATTTCCTTTTTGTTTCCATCCTTTCTAAAACCTCATCATTGCTCACATGCTCGATCCATAATATCTGTAGAACAACATTTCAGTTCTTTCAAGTTTTTCCTTAAACATTACTAAGTGCTTTAAGGGATAGGATCTCCCACATACTGAATGGACACAGCACACAGAAGAATAGATCTCCTTAATTTTATAAAACATTATTTTTGAATATCCTTTATATTTTATAAAATATTGTATATTTTAAAACATGGTCATGCAATTATTCTAGCCAAAGTTAGTGTGCAGAAGCTTCTTTTTTTAATTGCTTAAATGGAATCAATGAAATTCTATGAATTTAGTGATTTACAAGTTTAGTGCTCTTCTTAGCAGCAGCGTCTCCCATTTTACTGACTCAGATGTGATCGATCAGTACACGTGATAATATCAGAAGAGTTAAGATAAAGAAATGGGAAAATAAGTTCCTCAAAATCTTACTGACTATCTTCAAATATCAATACTTTTGCATCCGTGACAACAGGTTAAGTCAGTGTTTTCCAAAAAGGAACCAAGCACATACTTTTTTTTTATTTATTCGTCATTTTAAAACTCTTGCCTCAGACATAAAAGGAATAAATCTTGAACCTTGGTATTTCATTGCAAGTTCTCTTTATTTAACTCACATTGACAGAAAAATTGACTGTCAATTTACACTTTTCTTCTAATGCTATAAGAATTGATTTAGTTAAAGAACAAAGTTTTATTGAAACTCAATACCTGAGAATCTATGTGTGTCTGTCTAGAGAAAGTACCAAGTCCAAAACTTATGAATCAGTTTCAGCTAATCCAAGTGAGACTCTTTTTTATCAGAAAATCAATTCAGAAGAAGTAATAAAATTTAGAAAAATTGATAAATTTTGTACAGAAAAAAGAATATTTTAAATCAGTGTTTAAAAATAAAATTATATTATCAGTCATTTCTACAATGTTTATAAATTTTTAGTTTTCAATGACAAGAATATTGATACATTTTTCCAATATTAGAGATGTAAAATATCTCACCAATTGCTTCAGGGTGCATTCACTGTATTTGTTACATAATAAATGTTAAAGAGAATTATTTCCAAAGTCAGAAGAGCCAGGATAAAGAATTTGTCTATATTTCTGAGATGAGGTAGTATTTACACTGTTTACATTATTTGAACTATTGTCCTCATCTTTGTTGTCATTTTTACAATGTTTTGGCCTTCGTCTAGTGCTAGGAATATAGCTGGATACAAACGTTAGTTAGATACAGTGACTTGACCCAAAGAATTGTGAGTTCAGTGCCAGGCTACGGCAATAGTGAACAAATAACTTAGAGAGTCAGGTTAAAGGGAAATAACCCGTGAGTACCAGAAGCAGCTTTGCACAAGTAATGATAATGATATACCCCAGTAATTGTAATAAAGGGTTTCGCTCAAAATTTCTAGCACCTGAAGAAGGCCAAAGCATACAATGACTGAAACATGGCAATGAAGATGAGGACAATAGTCAAAATAATGAAAATAGTGCAGGATAAAAAAAAATTATTATGAGACTTCTAGCCAACAACTTAAAGCAACTCACAATTTTTGATAATTTCATCATCACCTGCAAATTCCTGTAGATACTTTTTGATTCCTTTGCAAAGTTCAAATACAAAAAATGAAGAAATTTATATTAATTTCTCGGATTACTATCCTAATCTTTATTGCCATATTCATGACATTTCAGCCATTGTACACTCCAACTTTCTTTAGGTGACTGGAATTTTGAATTGAATGCTTTATTTTGATCACTGGAGTAGATTGTTTTCATTCCATGAGTTCTCCACAACTTCCTACCCTTTAGAATTCTCAGGTAATGTTTGTCTTATTACTATTCCTCTAATATTCTATTCTGCCATTAAGCTTAATAGCTAGGTTACTTGCTGTTTCTTTTCATCATATATGTCTTGTGGGGGTAAATTTCTCCAAACATTTTTTCTTATTATTTGTTCTAAAAAGTTCAAATGTTTCTCCATCTATTTATACTCATATTTATGAGATGTGGTATTGTAACTATTTACACTATTTACTGTTGTCTTCATCTTTATTGCCCTATTCTTGACATTTTGGACATTGTACACCACAACCTTCTCAGGTGATTGGAATTTCAAATCGAACACATTATTTTAATCACTGGGGTAGATTGTTCTTGTTCCATGTGACATGGTACTTCCAACAGTCGAAATGTTGTGAATATGAAGATGGCAATAAAGATGGGGATACCAGTCCAAACAATGTAAATAATATAAATATATACTGAACATTTTATCAAAATCAATTTGTTTATGCCAAATGTATTGGGAAAACAGTGAATTATCATCATGTATGCATACATATATATCTTTCACTGAATATTACAGACAGATTGTGTCTATATATTTTTATATTGATCCTTTCCAGTTTTTTTTATCAGTTTCTTGATTTTGAGATGAAGTTCTTCAAGTAAGGAGCAATAGTTTTTCTAAAGCAAGTATTTTTTTAATTTTTTCCAAGACCATCTTCGGGGGAAAATTATAAAGACAAATTTACTGTAAATGCAATGAAATGTTCATTCTGGTGTGATGGTGATTTTTAAACAGATACACAAATGCATTCTGTAAATATTTTAAAATTTTAATCTGTGGTAGTTATGGAATTTTTTGCAAAGCAAGCATTTCAATTATTACACTGTCTGGACTGTTATTCTTATCTTTGTTGCCTTATTCATGGCGTTTTGACTATTTTATGCTCCAGCCTTACTACAGGTGATTAGAAATTTGAACTGAACCCATTATTTTGTGCACCAGGGTTGATTGTACCATATCTTTTCCAAACGTTTCACTAACAGTTATCTCCCCTCAACTTCCAATGAATCTTTGGGTCAAGTCACTGGATTCAATTAATACTTTACAAACAATGTAAATAGTGTAAATAATTATAATATCTACCTCATTTCAGAAATATCAATAAATAAGTGTTTCAATAAAATGGAGCTGACCAGAAATTGGTAGAAAAGTAAAATGCAAGAAGATGTTTGTTTGTTAAATGCATTTCAGTACATTACTACTACACTCATAATAATTTGGTGGGGTGTTGGTGGCTTGATTTTATTTATATGTATATATATATATATATATATATATAGAGAGAGAGAGAGAGAGAGAGAGAGAGAGAGTGGACATAAAAATCAACTCTTTGTTGACTGGTAGGTTTATACCTTAGTCCATGTTGTGGGATCCACTTAAGGCATGAACATTCAATGTTTGTACACACTGTCTATATCTATGTAGACTGTGTATTTAGGCATCAAATGTTCTTTTTATTCATTATTAAAATGACAGAAATTTTGTGCCAATTAAATTTATTGATTCATTTTTCAAAATTATGAATAAGACTTCTCAGACATGTCCATGAAACCATTGATAATAATTTAAATAATATTTATCTTCATTCTTCTCTTCCACCACTAAAAATTAATTTCACAATAGCAAAAACTTTTAATATTATCCACAACACAAGTCCCTTTCCCCAATCACTTTGGCAATATTTATATCCAGATACATTTGATATATTTAATATATATTTTAATATACTTTTTTAATATATATAGGCTCTAATGTAATTTATTTTATGTTGGTTTGAAAGATTTCAAAATAGAAAGGTGCTCACACAATTTCCAGTCATGCGCCACATGTGAGAGCTCTAAAAAAAGTTCCTTTTTTCAAAGTAACACAAATTAACAATTATGTAAATTATGTTACAGTCAAAACACGAAAATAACAAAATTGAAAGCATAGCTGAAAGTGGCTGAAAACACTTGGAAAAATTATTACAAAACATTTTTACATTCCTTATCAGCAAAAAGAAAACGTGTTTGAATTTTGGAAAAATTAAATAAAATTTAATAAAATCTTCCTTGTCAGTCATTTTGAACAATATATATATATATATATATATATATATATATAATTTCTAGGTGAATATATTTATTTCATATTAAATGAACTTATCTCATAGGGAACACAAATCTGTCTCCAGATGTTTTTGAAATGCAGAAAGTTTTAAGTTGCAAAATTATAAGAATTTAATCCACTATATGTGCTTTTAAGATTGTCCTTCTGCAAGAAAGATGCTTGAAGTTCATGTAATGCACCATTCTAACATGTGCCTGCATAAATTACAGTTGCCTTGAAAGTTTTCTTAGGAGTCAAATGTACACATCATTGATTTTGAGTAGTGATTCATTATTAATGAAGCTTAACTGTCTTAGCGTATCTGTTTACTTTCCATCTTTGATATCATCAAGTCGGAATCTTGGGCATGTTTTACTTTGTGTCAGCATTTTTATATGTTTTTTTAAGATATTTTGATGCATCCTTTTCACTAAGTGTTTTTTAAGAATCTCTTTGTAAACAGAATAAATTTTCATGAAGCTTACATTTCTCAGTAATAACCTGATTGTACATTGGCATGGCCAAGGGTGCATTTCAAAAGCTAAGCAGAGTATTGAAAGACAAGAAGATTCCATTGGAAACAAAGAAAAGAGGATAAGACTGTTACATGTACTCCTATATGACAGTAAATGCTGGACAATCTCCTCAAAGATAAAAGAGAGATTTGAAGCAACAGAAATCTGGTTCTACAGAAGGATGCTGAGGATACAATGGGCCTAACATGTGAGCAACCACAAGGTTTGGAAGAGGATGCAAATGTAAAGGAAACTTTTACATGACATCAGGAAAAGTCAGTTGAGTTTTCTGGGACACATAACGAGATTAGAGGGGTTGAAGAATATGATATTCACAAAATGGATAAAGGGAAAGAGACAGAGGAAAGAATGGTGTAAGATACTTGATGAACTTGAGCAAGTAAATGATGAAGCAGGGTTTGGGAGAGATTCCAAGAGGAAAAATGTTGAGAGCAACAAGGGATAGAGGAAAGTGGAAATCCGTGATCACTTACGTCCTGAAAGTACACAGAACAAAAAGATGAATAATCTGTCTCTCTTTCCCTTTATCTGACATTTAAGTAAGCTATGTAAGCCTTCCTTCCTCATCACATGTTCCAGGAACTTCAGTAGTCTTTGCCTGATGCTCAGTATTATTTTCTTTTTCGTTTCCACCCTTTCTAAAACCTCATCATTATTCACATGCTCGATCCATGATATCCAAAACATCTTTCTGTAGAACCACATTTCAGTTGCTTCATGTTTTTCCTTCAGCTTTGATGATATTGTGTAGCATTCACTGCCATATAGTAAAACAGATAGAGATCCAAAAATAGGAAGTTGTGGTGAGCCATGGTCATCTGCATACTACTTTATAAGCAAGTCTTTTGTCATCAAAAGATATAAATCATAAAAGTTATCCGAAAACTGTATTTTCATGAAGAATATTCAAGTAGGTTTAACAAGGTGGAGTTAATAGCTCTCAATTCCAGTTGTTTTTCAATTCAGAGCTGTCCTTTTATATTGATTTCCAACCAATGATAAAAGATTCCAGTCTTTCTTGCTATTTAACCTTTAGCTAGCTTGCTGAAGAAGAAATAGATTCATACTTTTCCAAAGGTATTGTGGTGCATTGGATATTGGCTCGGAACGAGAAATCGGGGAGCCAAGTTTGAATTCCAGCTGAATTCATTGCATTCACTTACGCGCAAATACCCTTGCGAAAGGTATTAATCCGTCTATTCCTTCCAGTTATGGGTTAAATAACAGGACAGATTGGGTTCTATAGCCTTGGTCGGCAACCAGTCTACTGTAAAAAGCAATGGCAACCTACTGCAGGATAATCTTCTGCCCAGTCAGTCATGTCTCTTTCAAGACATGATCGCCCAAGCGTGTATCACGTATGGCACTTAACTGACTGATACCAATCCCACGTTTTTCACCAATAAGCATTTTACTAAATAAAAATCAGATAACTAAATTTAAATGAGTTTTTAACTATTTGAAAGCAGCTGACAAAACTAAAAAGTTTTATGTTAAAAAGTGTATTCATTGCAAAATATTGCTCCTTCATATTCCACAAAACTATTTCTCACATGCACCAAAAAGGTTTCTAAGTGACCAAATTAATAGTATGTCCTACAGGCCTTTCCAAACATTAATCCAATTAAAAATTTGTCGTCTTTATTAAAAGAGATGTTTATAAGTTTCAAAAAAATATTAAAGCAATGCAGGCCACTGAGAAACATTAAAAATTGCTGCGTATTGAAAAAGTATACAAGTTAACAAAATAGATTATTAGAAGACTGATGAATGTTATAGAATGTCATCAAGCTAATATTAGCATGTAAAAAAAATAATTCATCCAATCATCTGAACTATTGCACAAATAGACATTTATTTGGATTGTATCATTTCGGATTTATTTATATGAAATCATTTGTTTAAACATTAGTTTTGATCGATCCTCATATTTAAGAAAATATTCTGTTTATAATCAAACAGAATTATATATTTATTTCTACTGGCCTGATTATTTATGATAAATTTTTTTACGAAAATGTGTCATTTGGCAGGATTCAAACCTGCAACCTCTACCAACATAGGGGAGTCCACCAATTGATCTGGCACATCTTAGACCTCTCAACCATGAATGACCAACAGTCTAAACGAAGTCAAATCAAGACTATAACACAATTTTTGATTCATTGTAATAAATATATCTGCTCTGAAATGTATCGTAATGTCAACAAATGTAAACATGTTACGGAAATTAACGGAATAGGTTATAAACAACCAGTACTTTGAAATTATTTGTTTGAATATTTTTGATTGATACTCTTATTTAAATATTTATTTATATATAAAAATTTATGTTAGAACAAGATATTTATCATGATATAACATAAAATATAAGTTATTAAGACTTTTTAATAAGGATAATTTCTTAAGCTAAATTTCATGTGATATATCAAATCAGATAAACATAAACATGAATTGAAGCTTAGAAAAACATTGTTTTTTTAATATCAGTTCTGGTTCACTGACTTATATAATGATATTTTTTAAACATGAAGGATGTATTTCAAAAGCTGAATATAGTATTTAGAGATAGAAAAATTTCACTAGAAATAAAGAAAAGAGTGCTAGACTGTTATGTGATTTCTGTCTTCATAGAATGCTGGACAATTTCATCAAAGATGAAGGAAAAACTCAAAGCAGCACAATGCACTTCTACAGAAGGATGTTGAGAATACCATGGACTAAACATGTAAGCAACGACAAGGTTTTGAAGAGAATGGAACTGAAAAGAAAACTTATACTTAACAACAGGAAGGGACAGCTGAAGTTTCTGGGACATGCAATAAGGAAGGATGGTCTGGTGACTCTGATACTCACAGGGTAGATGAAGAGAAAGAGAGAGAGAGGAGTAAACATCGCTTGACATACTTGATGGGTTTAAACAAATGGATGGCAGAGCAGGGTTTGGGAGAAATAACAGAACAACATATATTAAGAGCAACAAGGAACAGGAAGATGTAGAGGACCATGATTGCCTATGTCCTGAAAGAACATGGTGCATAAATGAAGACAAGGGTACAGCCACTGAGTTTGTAGAACCAAACTATTTGAAAGAAATTAATCCAGATAACCAGGATGCATATTGGATACCACCAATTACCACACACACACACACACACACACACACACGCACGCACGCACGCACGCACGCACACACACACGCACACACACACACACACACACACACACACACGCACACACATGCACACACACACACACACACACACACACACACACACACACACACACACACACACACACAATAGAAATAAACAGCTAAACTATCTGCATTATAGTGGTGAAGGCTTCTACCAAACCAACCACATTTATTGGAAGAACTGAATTCAGAGAACTGGTTTACATGGTGTGCTCTAAACAACAATCCTTGGTTTTTGAATTCAGATTTTGTTACTCCTAGATTGGGTACCAACCAAGGCTATATGTCTCAGTTTCACCCACTAGAGATGAGAAAAAAATGGATTCATATCTTTCCAAAGGATATTTGCATGCAAGTTTCTATGATAAAGTCAGCTGGAATATTCATTTCTATATATTTTTGTTTTTATGTTTAGGTATCTATCACTAGTTCTATATATTATTCGTACATATCTGTTTATAAATATAAATGCATACATACAATGGTTACTGAAATGTTCTTGGATCATTAAAACATTCATTTTAAAAAGTGATTTTGGATAAAGATGTTTTAGCACATACTTATATCTCCCTCTCTCTCATGCTCTCTCTGTCACTCTCTCTATTTCTCTCTGTATATATATTTATATATATTTACATTATTTACATTTTAATATATATATGTATGTATATATATATATGCTATTTATATAGCATACTTTAATATATATATATTGAATTTTTATTTGTTTAACATTATTATTTTTTAATGGATACTTTTATTTGAGTGGAAAATTTGTTTATTTTATATATATATCTGTGGATGACTATATATATATATAGTGAAACAGTATATTCTAATTTCCACTGGGCTTAATCATTCGAGAAATCTTATAAAATTATAAAAGAAATCAGAAGAACATCTACATAAAGGTTAAATTGAATCTTGTCTACCATGAAATATTTCGTGGTCTAGTGGTAAGACACATCTGGCCTGAGGATGGTGTCTCTCTGGTGTTAGGAGTATGCAGGTTTGATTTCTGCTGGAAAATAGATATTTTCCAAATACGATTTCTTGAACGATTAAGACCAGTGAAAATTACAATGTACTGTTAAACTATATATATGTATATATATATTTAGTGTATCAAGCAGCAGATAATTTTCTAAACATATATTGTCAAGTATAACAAACAACGAATGTCTATTATGTCTAATCATAAGCCGTTCTAAACATCATATTTTGGCTTTAATTTCAGGTGAAAATAAATACAAAAATTGTCCAATACTAGGATATTCTTTTTATTATGCTGGTTCTAAGTGTTCAGCTTACATGAGTCATCTTCAAAGACGTTACGGAGATGTTGACATAAAGACATCCATCATCAAAGAAAACATTATCTTGTGTTGACATAAAACATTGCTATGTGATGATAACAATCACCGAATAGCAGACGCAGTTCGTAAATTTGTAATGCGATTCTATGATGTCACACCATGTGAGAGATTGAAACGTTAACAGAACCATATGTCTAAATGCAATGTAATATGTTGTGACCAGATTGAAATATGATTTTATTAAGTGTGGGTTGCTTTGATTTAATGTAGATGTGAAGAGAGTCAACTTTAGACTTGAAACATGTGTAGTGACACAAATGCCATTATAAACATATAATATATCATACAAAAAGTAATATTAATAATAATAACAACAGTAAATTTACACTTTAAACAAAACATTCACAGCTTCTTGCACATTTTTTGTCTATACCAATTTCTCTCATTAGAACAACCCCGATTTCTGTTTTTAATATATATATATATAAACAGACTTTCCACTCAAATATGAGTATTCATTAAAAAATAATATTAAAAAAAATAAAAATTCAAATATGTCAAAAATTTGTAAACTTTCTGACTAACTGACAAATCGACCATGTTGGGACTTGAACCCAAGCTTCATGGTCAGAAAGTGAATGTCTAACCCCTCGGCTACAAAATTTGTATATATATATATATATATATACACAATTTTTGAAATATAACAGTATAACATATGGAGGAAAAATATAGAAAAGTGATGTTGTCTGTACTTGAACTAATGGTGATATTGAACAATGGACAAAATTCATATTGAGGAAAAACTTTAAACTTTCATTATTTTGTTAGTGCTACTGAGCACAATTATTAGTTTAGAGCTTTTTTTCTTTGTAAAGATCTAAAATTTCTATCTTTATTGATCTACTGACAATTCATGCTGGTTATGTGAACTGACTGGGTTCACATTTTAGACATTGATATCAATGGATAGAAAATAAATGTCCACTATTTGAATTCCTATCACAGATGAGTTGTTAAATTAGAAAATAAATCCTCTCTGTAGAAAATAACTGTCCAAATTGCATTATTGATCAAAGAGTAAAAGAAAAGTCTACGTTATAATTATAAATTGAATCTGTGTTGACGCTACACTATTATTGGAAGACAATTATGTGTCTTAGTGATGAAAATGAAAACTTATCACTTGGCTTGGCTCCTTGGCTTTTGTTTCAACTTTTTATTTTCTAACTTTGGTTCTATGGTTTATTTTGTTTTTGTCAAGACGCTATAACACCTGTTATAAAGGAACATAATACAGAATATATAAGTTAACCACCACCTTCAATATGAAATATATGTGTATTCTAACTTACTTTTTGTTGAATTATATGAAACATCTTAAATTTTTGTCTACACATATCAATGGAGTTTTGGATGTGTTGATATTTGCTTATCAGAGTCTGGAAAAAAAGGTTACAATATTAGGTAATTTCAGTAACAATTGGGTATAGATATGTGGTGTATTCAAGAAGTTTTGAGAAATTTTTTGAGAAGCAATTATAACTTTTGTACTTTTAGCATATAGTTACTATGAATATAATAGGTTGACTTGTAAATTTTGGTTATTCCAGATTTTTAAGGAGATGATTTTAAAAGATCTTTGAACACACCCGGCTAAACACTGCTTGTCACATTGGACAAGTTTGCAGAATGCAGTCAGAACAATTTCAAAGCTTGCTACGTAAATAAATTTTTATGTTAAACTGGGAAAAAATGCTACAGCAACATATGAAAAGCTCTAGACTGCTTATGGATTAACTTGTATGAACCAAGCAACTTATTTCCACTGGAACAAGAGGTTCAAGGACAGTGGAGAGGATGCAAGAGACAATGAGTGATGTAGGAGGTAGACAATGTGGCTGTGGACATGAGAGCTGGTTGAGAAAAACTTCAATTTTCTGGATAAAGATCGTCATGTCTCTATTTGGAGTTGGTGTGGCAATTGTACATAGAATTATTCATGAACATTTGACCATATGCAAATTTTATGCAATATTTGTTCCTGGGGTGCTCAGTAATAAACAAAAGGAAGACTAAATTGGCGACAGCAGTGAGATAGTTGATGGTCATTGAAACTGTTCTTCAACCTCCCTTCAATTCAGACCTTGCTGTCTGTGACTTTTGATCGTTACTCAAATAAAAGAAGAATCTAAGGAGCAATTGTTTGAAGACACTGGAAAAATGAAGGAGTCTGTGACAATGGTTCTGGACACTTTTACTTTGGATGACTTCTATGGGGTCTTCATGAAATGGGTGTAGTGTTGCAAAACTTACATTTAATTCAGAGGATCCTGCTATGAAAGGGACTAGAGTTTTGTAATTCTTTTAAATTAATAAATACCTCTCCTGATAAAGTCTCAAAACTTTTGAAATGCACTGTGTATACAGCAGGATGTGGCTTGTCTCTGTTTTTTTTACAAGTATTTTCATAGCAACTGCACTTATAAGTTTTTTTACATGGTTCGCCAACTCCATGTATTTATGTGAGCTATAAGATCCCACCCTTCTACCATCAAAATAGTTAAATATAACAATCACTTCTACTCTCACAGTTACTTTTCTCATACTTCCTGTTTGTGGAATTCTATTTTGTTTGGTTGCTTCACTGATCGTGACAATCTCCAAAAATTTAAATAGAATGTCAGTTTCCATTTTCTATCTCACTGGTTCCCATCCTTTTCTTATCTTTTCTTTGATATCCTCTGTACCTTGTTTTTTCTATCTCACTGTAACCCCACTGTGCACCAGTGGTTGTCCTACTTTGCTTGGGATGAAATGATCATTTAAAAAAATAGAGAGAAAGAGAACTTTAAGCAGCACTCCTGAAAGGATCATACTCCTTTTTTGCTGTAGCCAAGGAACGGAGGACTCCTTTTTTCCAAATGACCTGGAACGTCTCTATTTTATAGGAACAAAAGTTTGATAATCAACACCTTTTGCTGTTCTTAAAATAAAAGAAAAATCTGAAATTGTAAAATTTGAAGTACTGCCATCCAAGTTGAGGGATATATTTTTTCTTTTCTTCCTTTTTTTATGCAGTTAATACCGAAATATTTTTTATTGTCAGTTTTTTCTTTTGAGCTAATTCAAAGCTCTAAAATCATTTTTTTATTTTTTGGCATACAAATTGCTACAATATAAGAAAGTTTAAGTTTTTTTTACTGGATTTCAATTTCCAAATGTTAGTTTGTGTGTCTGTGTCAGTTAATTATATATATGAATGTTATTTGATTTACAAATGATAAAACTTTGTTTTTCTGTTTTCATAAATAACTGAAATGACAGAAGCAACTGCATTTTTTATTTTCTAAAATATTTTTTAGACTTTCACATTATTTTGGTACCTTCAATAAGTTTAATCATTTGGGCTATTATTAAAGTTAGAACAAGCTTAAAGATTGAGTTGTTGTTTTGGTCAATTATGGTATGATGTAAAAACAGATCCATTTATTTAAATTTATTTTTTATATTTTTCAGATATTTACTTTTGGAAGCAGAGTTTTTAGGTTCAACAATAAAACCTGTAATGGTTTAATAATGCAAGTTAACATGGGAATTGAAAAATTCTTTTTTTAGTTTAATCATTTGTTTGTGGCACAGAATAGCTATAATGTGATTAATGCCATGTTGAAATTAATATGACACATTTTACAGCAAATTTAAAAACTTTCCAAAATAGTTAGATACACCATTTTAGAGTATTAAAATTTATTTTTCAAGTTTGCTGATTCTAGAAAGTTTAAGGAAGTTAAAATAAATGTTTTGTCAGATTTGAAGAAGAAAACCAACCCTTAATGGTAAATGAAAGAAAAGTTTCACTGTTCAGTTATCAATGGCATAGGCACTATTCAAATTTGGCATTTGTAAACAAAAACTTAAAAATCATTTTGAGACTATTTTGAAGCTTGAACTGAACCTTTCTACAATCAGCAAATTTATCAGAATTAAGATTATTGATATTTTATTATTTTAATAATTAATTTTGCTAATAACTATGCATTTTATTTTTTAGTTAGTCCTTTCTTCTTGCTATCAATTACTTCTTCTATGTGCCATGTCCCTTCATGACCTTCCACATCTCCTTATTCCTTGTAGCATGCTCCTTCCTCATTACATCTCAGAAACTTCAACTGTCTTCTCTTGATATAACATAAGTTTCTTTTTCATTTCCATCCTCTCCAAAACCTTGTTCAGTCCATGATATCCTCAGCATCCTTCTGGAGAACCATATTTCAGTTGCTTCAAGTCTTTGCTCCATCTTTGATGAGATGTCCAGCATTCACTGCCATATTGAAAGACTG
This sequence comes from Ascarosepion bandense, assembly GCA_037127315.1. Classification (NCBI taxonomy): domain Eukaryota; kingdom Metazoa; phylum Mollusca; class Cephalopoda; order Sepiida; family Sepiidae; genus Ascarosepion; species Ascarosepion bandense. Next base: position 4,662,987 of record JBBBDQ010001271.1, on the reverse strand, counting down.
ATGGCACATAACAATCCAGTACTCACTTCTTTAATTCCAGCAAAGTTTTTCTGTCTCTCCATATTCTACTCTTTGAAATGCATCCTTGTTCATGCCATACACCTTCAGTTTTCAGTGTTGAACTTTCCGTCCTCTGTTAGAACATTTCTCAGGTATTTAAATTTCTGTACCTGCTTGATTTTAGTATCTATGGCCTGTTGCATCTATGGCCTGTTGCTTGCATTTTGGGTTCCTTTTTTTTACTGATGACCATGCATTCAGTTTTTTTGTAGCTTATGTTTGGTCATTTCTTTTTGGTTTCTTTAGTTACATTCTGTAGAAGGTCTTGTAGTTTCCTTTTCCATGTGTTCCATCATTACTGTATCACGTGCATATCTTCACAAAACCCTTATGAAGTGAGTATTACTTTGAAATTATCAAAGAACTTCTTACACCTAGTAGCTTCTTATTTTATATGCTGTGTCCCTTCAATAATTAGGCAATCATGGACCTGTATATCTTTCTCTCCCTTGTAGCTCTTAATACATATACTTTCTCCTGTTACCACACCCAAACCCCACTCTGTCATCCATCAAGTGTGTCACATGCTGTTTTCTCCAACTCGCTTTCTATTTATCTGTGAGTATCAGATTTTCTTAACCCTCCTTCATTATTACATATACTAGAAACTTCAACTGTCTCTTCCTCATGTTATGTATAAGTTTCTTTTTCAATTCCATCCTCTCCAAAACCTTGTCATTGCTCATATGTTTGGTCCATGGTATCCTATTCTTTTCTTTGCTAACAGTGAAAATTTCCTGTCTCTCAATACTCTGCTTTGCTTTTGAAATGCATGCATCCTTTGCCATGCCAAAATGCTTTCAGATCTCAGTGTCACACTTTCTGTCCCCTGTGAGAACATTTCCCAGGTATTCAAATTTCTGATTGATTTTATTATACCCTACCTGTCCATTACTACCTTATGTAAAAGTTCTTCCCCTTGTCTTTCTGGGTCAGCTATCAACACAGTGTCATCGGTGTATCTTATGGTGCCCAGATTAGGTCTAATGATAATAAATGCTGACTTGTTTTCTAGTTCTCTCCAGAGTGTTTTGCTAACTAAAGTTTTAGATTAATCCTTTTTACTACTTCTGTTATTTGGGAAAAAGACTCAGGAACATCTAAAAACAACAGGATATCATGTAAACATCAAGGAGACCAAAGAACATTGTTATATTTACTAACTATTTCTGGTTACCTATATTATATCAGTTTTGTAAATTAGCAAGATGGATTCTGACAAGAAAAATATTTTGGCCCCAACACAGTGACCCATCTTTCCCAGGTATTCAAATTTCTGATTGATTTTATTATACCCTACCTGTCCATTACTACCTTATGTAAAAGTTCTTCCCCTTGTCTTTCTGGGTCAGCTATCAACACAGTGTCATCGGTGTATCTTATGGTGCCCAGATTAGGTCTAATGATAATAAATGCTGACTTGTTTTCTAGTTCTCTCCAGAGTGTTTTGCTAACTAAAGTTTTAGATTAATCCTTTTTACTACTTCTGTTATTTGGGAAAAAGACTCAGGAACATCTAAAAACAACAGGATATCATGTAAACATCAAGGAGACCAAAGAACATTGTTATATTTACTAACTATTTCTGGTTACCTATATTATATCAGTTTTGTAAATTAGCAAGATGGATTCTGACAAGAAAAATATTTTGGCCCCAACACAGTGACCCATCTTTCTTTGCATTCGAGGCTTTACATTCTTGTTATTTTCAAGTCATAAGTAGTAAAGTACTAGTAACTTAATTCATAATTCCAGTATATTTTGTTTATTCTGAATAATATGCACCTTTTACTTCAGCTTGCTTAGAACTACTTCAGTGTCTTTTTCAGTGTAAAGCTTTTAAATGAGTAGTATGATGTGATGTTACATTATGAGTGGGACTACACAGCACCTTCCTCTTTTTATTTTAAAGGAACACCCTTCATTTAATTATCCAACAGACATATTGGCAAATATGTCATGATAAGAATAACAAAGATGTGTTATTGATTGCTGCTGTCAGAAAGAATCTTTGATGTCTGGTTTAAAAGTAATGCTGACAAAATAACTTATGGGATAAATTTTCCCTCTGTGGAAAGTAGATGACTCTATCATATAAAATGTACTGATAAAGATGACAAGAATGAGTATACAAATTTGAATAATTCTGTAAATAATAATAATAATAATAATAATAATAACAACAACAACAACAACCAAGGAATTTGAAAAACTATCAAAATATAAAGACCTGGAAATTGAAATAGAAAAAATTTGGAAATCGAAAACATGAATAGCAGCAGTGATAGTGTGATAGTAGGTGCACTTGGAATGATAAAAAAATGGGATAAAAAAAAACATTGAAAGAATCCCTGGAAACCCCAGCTTAAGAGATATAAAAATTGTACAGCCCACACACTACAAAGAACTTTGTCTATGTAATGCTAGTGATGATATGGGAGACAGAAAAAAATGGAATGTAGCCATAACATTACACCACAACCTGCCTTAGGTCTTCCCACAGACTTGATAGGTAGTGTGACCAAAGCAAAAATTGAGTAATGATGAAAATGACATAATAATAATAATGGTTAGATAATATTCAAAACATTAAGTCAGAACAATGTATGATATACCTTACTTCTTGCTTCTCTGGTAATTTGAATTTTTTCAGGTAATTATTTTTAGCAATACTTAATCTAAAAATATTACTTGGAAATTTAAAAGATCACTTGTCTGAAATACTTTTATATAAACAGCAGAAATAGTTTTATTGTATGAGTGAAACTGTTAAACAAAATCAGTGATAAAAAATTGTTTGTACATGATGATAACTACTGATGACTACTGAGAATAATGCTAAATATCAGCTGCAAACAACAATGAAGAAATATCTGGAAATCAAGCAAAGGGTTGATTGGTGAAAGGGGTGTACCATTTAGTGACCATTTGCTGGAGAAGTAAACAAAAACATGCACATCAGTTTATACTAAACAATTCAAATTATGCAAAATGTTTAAGAGTCTTAAAATAGCAAGAACCTTCATTAATTCATAGATGATATCAGAAACAAGGAATTGGGTAGAGCTTTGGATGACAAAAATTGCTTGAATTAAGGGATCAGAATTGATCATTTGTGGAAGATATGTCAAGATATTGACATTTTGAAAAGATGTGCATTGTGGCGCAATGGATATTAGCTCGGAATGAGAAATTGAAGAGCTGAGTTTGAATTCCAGTTGAATTCATTGCATTTACTTATGTACAAATACCCTTGGGAAAAGCATTAAATCATCTCTTTTCCCTCCAACTGTGGGTCAAATAGCAGGCAAAATTGGGTCTAGTAGCCTTGGTTAACAACCAGTCTACCATAGAAAGAAATGGCAATCTTTTGTGGGAAAATATTCTACCTAGTCAGCATGGAATGAAAAAAATATGATTGCCCAAGCATCTATCATTTATGGCACTTAACTATCTGACTGATGTCAATTGAAATATTTCATTAAATGAATGAGAATAAAAATTAAAATTGTTGAAAATGTTAATAATATATGATTATATTGTTAATCGTCTTCAAATTTTCTTTAAATAAAATTAAAATCTGTAAACAATATCTTTTTACAAAGCCTGACAAAAAAGTTGCCCGAAACATTTATCTTAAAAATCCTAAACAAATTATAATTGTTTAAGTTTGGATGAATAGCAGTATTCCCTTACTTTGCAGTTTGAATCTCTAGTTTCATCAATATTTATGTTAATTACATGTTTACATGTTACCATTTGTTCTTATTACAATATTTCAACCATTGTGCTCTCATCATGTGATTCTCAGTTGGGTAGATTTCAGTGAATATTGAATTGAACTTTTTATTTTATGGTGGTAGAGTTTTCTCATTTCTTTTTCAGGGATATTTCCATTAGTTCTGATTTAATTCTATTCAGTTATTTCTTGCCCCATTTCATAACATGTCATCAAATTCACAAATTGACATGCAGCAATTGTCCTGTGTGACAATTCTGAGTGAAGAGCTCGGAGACTTAAACCTAACTTTTCTGCTAATGAATGCTGTTGCTGCAAAGATATCACCAGACATGGACAATGAAATAAAAAAAAATCTATCCTCATAGATTATATATACTGTTTAGTTTTATTTTTTTTAATCGCATCACACCGAGCAAGGTGGTAACGCCACTGATGTGCTGGGGGCTATGTAATAGGAAAAGATAAAGCCGGAAACCACATCCTAAACAGGGAACAAAGGATGAGCCTCTTAACCTGTTCAACAGATGTGGGTGGAGTGTGAACCGGGCGATAGATAGATCTATCTACTCCAATTGGAAAAAACAAAAAGAAAGTGAGAAGATTGGAAAAGAGAAAGCCGGAAACCATATCCTAAACAGGGGACAAGGGATGAGCCTCTTAACCTGTTCAACAGATGTGGGTGGAGTGTGAACCGGGCGATAGATAGATCTATAAAAATTTTCTAAAGTTTATCCAGATTAGCAGTCACCTGACAAAGACAGAGGGCTCAACAGCCAAAATTTTGTGATAACAACAGAAATAAGGACAATAATCTGCCTGTAAATAATGTCACTTGCTGAATTAAATACTCATAGTTTGTGTTCATGCACTGCTGAAAATGATTACCAAAAAATAACAGTGTCATGTTTTAGAACTTTGCAGGGCATATTGGATATGCATACAGAGTCGTACGCTTGAGTGCCAAGGAGCATATTTTTGTTGCACATATGTGTGGGCATTTTACAAATATATGAATACTTCCACTTGTATAAGTAGAAATATATTTTTTTCAGTCTGTCATTGTTTTATTTTTTTTCATGATAATCTTCTGGTGCATGTCTGTTTTAGAAGGCAGCATATTTGCAAAATTTCACATGAGGAAACTTGACATTTCTTTTTAAATTTCTTTTTTGCTGGGTGACCTACCTTTATTTTAGCTTAAACTAATATTTTATCCAACCAAAAAAGTCAGCAGTTAACTGACTTAAAATAGCAAATAGTTGTTAATATGCCATGGGAAATATTTTAAGCAGAGATTTTATTGTTAAAATCAAAATGGAAGATTCATTGAATATTAAAAAGACAGTTTGATCTCTTGATTTTGAATGCAAACTTTTCTCAGCCAGACTTAAAAACCAAAACAGATTTGAAAAGAGCATTTTGGATTTACTGCAGTCTCAGCAAAGAGTAAATCAATATGAAATATCCATACAAATATAAGCCCACTATGAATTAGAGGATAAAGGATCAGGTTTGAACCTGTTGCTTCAAATACAAGATGAAATGGAAGGTTAAACCGAGATTTTGGAAAACGAGATGATAATGAAATGGCTTGCAAAAGCTTAGTATGATTTGATATCATTTGATATTTTTTCGGACTTAGATCTCTATCATATGGCACTGGATTCAAAGCAATACATACTTTCTTCAGTGGCTTGACTGGAATATAACTTTCTTTGATCAAAGAGCAAAGATCAGCATACAGGTATGCATTTGCAGATTTCCTGGAGTGACTTAGATATAAAAATGGTGCATCAAATTCTTCAACTACAGACTGGAAAGCTGAAAGTAAAGGATTAAAACACATCAACAGAAGATGCATGGAAAAAAGTAGGAGAGAAAACAATATAATTTTAATAAAAGTAATTTTGATTGATAATGTTTGTTCTTTTGGACATTTCTCTATATCTATTAAATACATGTCTTTCAGCTTTGATAATGTTTACTAGTATTTTTTATCTGAATTTCATTTGCTTTATTTACACAAGTTGTATTAGTATTAGTAATATTATGTAAAGTCTTTGTGCATGAAGCATTTTCAACCATCATTCATTTTTTACTAGTTTTTCACATTTATGATTTTTTCTTTTTTTTACACTAATGGAAGTACTTAAGTTTTATTAGATGTAGTATTGTCAGCTAAGATTAATGTTTAACTAGTATTTATTTCATCTTAATTTATTAGCTGTATGAATGAAGAAAGAGAGCTTGTATTATTTTCTCTCACAGGACATACAGAAGGCAAGAAGGACATAACCAAACTCGAGAGCTTAAGTAAAATGGTTGATAGAACAAGGTTTAGAAGAGATAGCAGAAAGATAGAATTTGTTAAGGCTACAATGAAAAGGAAATTGGGGAGAGCCAACGTTCATAAGGGTCATGGCACATAAAAAAAGAAGAAATAGTAAACAGAATTTTTATTAGAAGAAACATTATCAGCTATTAATTTTGACTAATTTTCTTTCAAATTAATTTTAGTTTTTTATTTATACTGGCTGTATTAGTCATATTAGTCATAAAATAATTATTTGGAACTGGTGTTTGACTAAAAACATATACAAAATTTACCTGATGTACTTCTCGGGCTGTGATAGCAATGTTCATACAGTTTTGGAAGGCTTGGGTTTAGTGACATCAAACTACCAAATGAGTAACCACAGTGAAATGTGTCTGCTCACACAGTAAGATTCACTCTGACTAGTTTGCTTAGTTACATCAAAACATAACCAGTTTTTAAAATATTCACAATGAATGAACACTGTCAAGACATCTATTTGTAATTTGTTTATTTTTTCTTGACATATTTGGAAAGAATAGAAACAAGGAAAAGAGTACTGGATTGCTACGTGCTGTCCGTCCTTCAATATGGCAGTGAATGCTGGACAATACCATCAAAGATGGAGGAAAAACTTGAAGCAACTGAAATGTAGGTCTACAGAAGGATGTTGCAAATATCATGGATCAAGCATGTGAGCAATGATGAGATCTTAGAAATGGTGGAAACAAAAAGGAAATTAATACTGAGCATCAGAAAGAGCTGAAGTTCCTGGGACATGCAATGAGGAAGGAAGGCTTGGAGAATCTGATACTAACAGGCCAGATACAGGGAAGAAGAGACAGGGGAAAGCAATGGATAACATATTTGAAGGACCTAATCAGGTGTATGACTGAGCAAGAGTTGCATGGTGTAACAGGAGAAAGCGTGCTCAGAGCCACCAGGGATAGGGAAACGTGGAAAGCCATGATCGCCTACGTCCCGAAAGGACAGGGCACATAGAAGAAGAATTAGAATAATCCAGAGACTGAAATGCCAGCAAACCATCTGCATATGGATTAAAAATGAATTCAGTAAATATACATAAATAAAGAGGGGTGTAAAACAAGAAAGTGTCTTCTCACCAGACTTATTCAACTTATCCAGTGAGAAGATTCTGAGAGAATTAAAATTCCTACAAGAAGGGCCACAATCTTACCAACATAAATTATGCAGATGACAGTGCTAATTGCAGACACAGAAAATAAATTACAAGAACTCTTGTGGAAGTTAGTTAAGGAAAGTGAGATGAAAGCAGGAAACATCACTTGGAAGAGACCAACATGCAATTTACAAATTGTAGAGAGCAAAATCAAACAAGTACAACAATTTAAATATCTGATAATTGTTGTAACACAGGACAAAAACTGTGAAACACTGAGATAGCAAAATATGCCTTCTAAAAGTTAAGCAAAGTATCAAGAAATTTGAAAAAAAATAGTTATAAACAAAGAAAAGAGTACTGAACTGTTATTTAATATTAGTTTGCCTATATGGTGTGAACACTGGACTATCCTCTCACTGATGAGGAAGAGACTTGAGGCATCAGAAATGTGTTTCTACAGAAGGATGCTGGGAATACAATTGAGTGAACATGGAAACAGACAGAAACAAAAAGGCTACTTATAGTTAATATCAGTAAGAATTTCTAAGGCACATAACGAGGAAAGAGGGCTTGAAAAACTTGCTACTCCCAGAAAAGACTGAAGGCAAGAGGAAAACAATGCATGACCTACCTAGTGAGACTGAATCAATGGATGACAGAACAAAGTTTAGGAAAAATAACAAAAAAGATGAAGTGTGCCATGATCTTCAAAATCCTGAATGGGCACAGCAAATAGAAGAAGGGTGTTCTAAAATAATTTATATCAAACATATTTTTAATAAATATATAAATATATTTTTTGTTCACACTGTAAAAGTGCCAAGAACTACTAATGTCAGAGGGTTATGAAAGGTAGTTGTTTTGTCAGTGTTATGGGTTGACTAAGAAGCACAATTTATGAAGATAAATTAAGATTGTAAGTGTTGGGAAATCTCCTCTTGGGAGTGATTCCACAATTTTTTTTTTAATCGTTTCACCCTAAGCAAGTTAGTACTGTGACTGATATGCAGGGGGCTACATAAGAGTAAAAGTTTAGACAGGAGGAGAGTGAAGAGAAAGACAAACCAGTTAAAGTGGGTATCAGAAAAGGGGCAAGAGAAGGATGGGAACACAGGTGTAAAAACAGTTGCAAAGGTGAAACAGTCATCTCCTATTTCACTAACTTGCATCCTTTCATGCTCTCATCTCATTTTTGCAGTATTCTTATCCCTCTCCTACCCGCTTCCTGACACCCGCTGTATTCTGTCACTCCTATGTAACCCCTGCACAACAGTGGCAATATAATGCCTTGTTTGGGAAGATATGATTATAAAAAAAAAAATGGAAAAGATATACAAGTTGATGTAGAAAGAGCTGGAGTCAAGGAGATAAAAGATAGGAGTTGACATTACATTTAAATTACTGGAGACTATATCCATCAGGAAAGCAAGTAAATGGAAGGAAATTCCACAAGCAGGAAGTGCAAGAAAAGAAGCTGCTGGAGTAGAATTGTCGGATGCATTTGGTTGATTTAACTGTAAATGGGTGGGACCTTGTTGCCAGTCTGGTTGCACAAGTAAATTCTTGTGGTGGGAACACCAGTGACTTAAGTTTGTTGGAGCAGAAGCTATGAAAATATTTGTAGAATAAGCAGATATATAATCTTTTCCACTGAATTTATAGAACTGAATAAATTATCATCTAACCTCGGAAAGCAAGATAATATACCCTTCTTTTCCTTGTTAGTGTAAGCCTGTTTTAATATGACTCTCTTTTCTATAATTTACAATAAGTGAGGCACTGTGTCAGATTTCTTTTTCAGTTTTGCAACAAAATTAAGTTTCCTTCCAATCCTACAAAACAGTTCTTGCGATTTAGCATTCTTGTTCATATCAGTGTTCCGCCTGTTCACAGCTGCATTACACAATATGTCCCCTGGCAATGTCTGCGGACATGGTGGATGATACAAGTTAATCAAATAGTAAGGAACTTTGATCAATACGCTGTTACATGCCATTCAATTAGAAAATACTTTGAAGGAAAGTGAAATTAAAAGTTGAGAATACAGATGACCAAGAACAACTATGCACTGCAATTTATATTTTTACTGTTACTATTACAACTGCAGGCTTTCATCTTGTACATGTGTTTGTTAGTGAAGGTTTTGAATCTTATAATTGTCGTTAGGTTTTTGTTTTTCTTAGACAGAGTTTGCCTGTTTTAATTTAAATTATTCTTATTTCAGAAAGAAAGAATTTCTCCTCACAAAAATTAGAGCCTATACATAAATGACATTATTTTAATTGGCTTTCATGCTTTCTATATAAAACAACATATTTTAGCTTCTGGTCAACACAAAAGGAATGCACACACACACACACACACACACATATATATATTATATACACACACTCACACACATGTTTTGGAGATACATCAACATATGCAAATATTTTTAACTTTTTGGGAAATATAAGCTGAAATAACTACCTCATAAAAAGACAAGAACACAAACTAATTTCAGAGTCCATTCCAAATTGTTTTGAAAATGAAAAAATACTGAAGTATGCACAAATTGTAAACATGATTATGTTGATATTGGATTAATACTCAATACACATAGGGAATTTTGTTTTTTATTGTTACCATTATACAAAACGTTTTATTTCTTAAATTTGGTTTGCCTAGTGCATATTGTTAAATATATATATATATATATATATATGTTTGTCTACATACAAGCTTGTTTCAGTGTGGCTAGACATCCACTTGCTTCTGGCTGGGATCAAATCTTGATCAATTTGGTGTCGGTTGAAGTTGCTAACCCCTAAGACATAGGCTCATGGAATCAGAGAAGGGAAATTATATATATATATATATATATATATATAATGAAAAATATCAACACCAGAGACAAAAGCACCCTTGTAAATGGCTATAGAAGTAACCAAAATTGCTTGGTACAGTAAAAGTTATGGATAATTTTTATATTCCTTAACTCATACAAAATGGAAAAATATTAGGATGCTAAAAAACCTAATAAAATTAATTAAATCTTCCTTATCAGCCATATTTAATAAAAAATGTTTGAAAGTGTTGTGAATTCTTGTTTAGAAAACCACACAATATAATAATAACACAAAAAAAGATATGAGAGAAAAATAGGTAAGTGTATTGAACAAAAGATATGCAACCTGTACACAGTTAGTAGATTCAGGAATACTTGTTAGTGGAAGTTAAATCTGTACCAGAAGTTAGTCCGGGTAATAGTCTATATTCTTGCTGATCAACGAGCCATGGTTCAACTGCTCTGACAAACACCAACTACTCAACTCCCATTCTCTGTAGGCAGGATTATTTGTATATTTTGGAAAAGTCCATAGAGTGTGTGAAAAGGGGTGACTCCCCAACAGAAAGAAAGGTTGCTGCCCAAATATACATTATATATATAGAATTATTATGAGTAAAAGTTTTTCATTTAGGTGATTGGGGTTGCCTTCAGAATCCCAACTTCAGAGTTTTGGAGGTGGATGTGTTTATCCATTTGCATGAGGTATCAGCAATTTACTTGTTATGTATCAAATTATGGAAGATATTATATACATATCAGTATGTTAAACTAATAGTTAGTAATTGAATGACAAAATAGAAAACACCTCCTGTTATATGTTTCATTCTTCAAAACATGTTTGAAACCTTCCCTTTCATGTTCAGTACAAAGCTGAACCATATCTGGAGCATTTCTATAAACTATTTGAAACATTTCTAAATTACTTTAAAAAAAATTTATCAAAATTGCTTGGATTAATTTGAGACATGTTTTTGCTTTAAGCTTGTAAAAGAGATCATTTAGTAAAATTGACAAGATAAGGTTTGGTGGTATTAGGTCTGGTGATCATGACAACCACACAACTGCCTCACATTGTTCTATGCACCTCAACTCTAAATAAAGATTTAACTATTTCCAAAAGCATTAACCATAGTTTTTCTTAAGACATCTTTAACTACTGTAACTTTTTTTTGTTGAGCAAAGACCGATAAATGGAAAGGGGTGTTATTTTGTCACACATTGCATGTATGTATATCTATCTATCTATCTATCTATCTATCTATCTATCTATATATATATATATATATGTATATATATAGATAGATAGATAGATAGATATACATGCAATAATATATATATATATATATATATATATATATAATAATAAAATCGACTCTGTACATATCCAAATCTTAAAATCTTACACAAGTAACTTTTTAGGACCACGAATAACCGGCAGAATCTAACTCCGTTATCGTCCGCCGCTATAAAGCTTTGGACAATGAGGGGAAAAAAAAAGAAAACTGCGGAGCACCGACAATACATACAGTAATTCACAGCAAAGAAAAAACCCTCCAACGGAACGAACCACAAAGAAAGAAAAGTGCTCGATACAAAACTAACCAAAAAGGATTAACCAAGAGGCAGTGACGTAGAGTAAAAACACACAAGAAAAAATCGCAAGATCGCCAAGACCTACCGCGGTTTCGCACAACGGCTCGTCAGGGCAAAGGCAGACCAAGGACTAATCAAATAAACACCCCCTTCCCCAGATGGGTTAGTCTTCGAACACCCCCTTCCCCAGATGGGTTAGTCTTTGATAGGTATTTATTTGATTAGTCCTTGGTCTGCCTTTGCCCTGACGAGCCGTTGTGCGAAACCGCGGTAGGTCTTGGCGATCTTGCGATTTTTTCTCGTGTATATATATATATATATATATATATATTTATATAATGCAAAACCATTATCAGTCTTTCATACTTCATTTTTATTGAGTCTTCATTAGAGAATTAGATATTTTTTCTCCATATCTCATTCAATGATGAAGCTTGGAGTTGGGTTAAGTGTGTTGGATTGGTGTAGATTTTCTATTTGTTCTTTATTTTATTATTGCATCAGATTCTGATTCTCTCTCTCTCTCTCTCTCTCTCTCTCTCTCTCGCAGACACACACACACACACACATACTTATGATGTTGAGGGTGCATGTGTGGCCAATTTCACAATGTAATGTTGTTTGTTAGTTTTGGCAATACAACTCCCAAAGGCCATAAGAATTCATAAACAACATTCTTTTTATATAGGGTAGATTCTAAGTATTAAATTCTGTGTGGATATTCATTATTGTAATATATAATAATAATCTTATATATCAACAAAATATATATATCACATTATATTGGTGTGGCTTTGCTCCAATAACCATTGAACCATTGAACATGATGTAACCACAGACTATTTCAAACTTTCAGCTTTCCAAAGAATACCAGGTTATAGACAAAGGGATTTAAACTACCACACATAGATAGCCAGAAATATTCACTGAACTCAGGAATAACAAAATATAATATAATACCAAAGATCATCAAATTTATCAAAGAAAGACTCAAAATTCTTGAAGCCATTGTAGTACAAGAGAAGCAGCCAACATTAAACAAGGTATCTTTCTCCATAGAGGGATCATACAAAGAGGGCTAATGTTTAATATTATATTGAACCAATTTCTAGGTCTGCAGGTAGGAAAGTTATTTCCCTGTGCTGTACAAGTCAATTTTTCTATACTGAATCTGCCTTACATATTTATAAATCTACCATTCTTTAATACTTCAAATATTTTGCCACATTTGGCCTGGTGCTCTTAGAAATTTTTGGTAAGATTTAAAGAAGAATCTGCAATGTTATTAGTCTTAACTCAACATCTCGGTTTCAGTCAGTTTCTCAGCACTAAAAAGTAGCTTCCCTGTGCCTTTTCTATAAGTACCTTCATAGTAATTGTTCTAATGTGTTTTTCTCTATGGTACTTAGACTTTATGAATTTAAGCACAGTACTAGATTGTCAACAAGGTCTCATTATTTTACAGTAGAAATGGCTAAATGTAACTGAAAGTTCTATGCAGACAATTTATTTTCTCTCATTTCTTGCTTGGGAAACATTCTTCTTGCTTCTTGCTTCCCAGTCAACTTGTTCAAAAATTTAAAAGCAACATCGATCTTTCCTTTTATTAATTTCTATTCTTTTATTGTACTCTCTCTTTAATAGTTTTTTTTTCTCATATTCTCTAACATCTTTTCTAATACTTATGTCATAGTAGCTGTATTGTCTTGCTTGGGGTGGAATAATTTTTAAGAAAGCACTTCTTCAGACTAATAATGATTTTATTAATGCAGTCTTATATATAGGTTGGAAAGAAATACAACAGATCTTTTATGTATATTTATAACTTGCTCTCTCTCTCTCTCTCTCTCTCTCTCTCCCCCTCTCTCTCTCTATCTCCCTCTCTCTCTCTCTCTCTCTCTCTCTATATATATATATATATATATATAGGATAATATGTATATTTATTAATATATATTTTTGGTTTGTTATACAACATTGAGCACTGTTCAATTCACACCTAATTAATATTTATATATTGATGTGTATATATCCATATACATGCATATATACTTATTTACTTTCTTATATATATATATATATATATATATGTGTGTGTGGGGGGGGTATGCATGTGTGTGTATGTGTAAAACTTAAATGTTATTTCTATTGTAGATCCATATTTGAGTAGTTGTTCCATTTATTTATTAAACAATATATTCATTTATTTCTGTCTACCAGTTTAAATATTTAAGAAATCGTATTAAAGAAAATTTACACTTTCCAGGAGGATTTGAACCTATGGCCACAAAATGCATTGATGATCAAACAAAGTTGAATAATCCCTTTAATCAAAAGTAATTCTGAAACTCTTAAAAAAATACATATATTTTCAGTTTCATTTCTGAACTTTAGCAAAGCAAAGTGATGGACAACACACACACACACACATACACACACTTATATTTATATATATAAATAATGTATTTATATACCTGATGGTATAAAAACTATAAAAATGTATGCATTAAAAGCAAAGCCAGCAAAAATAGTAACAGTGGTCAATGCTTTAAAGAAAACAATCTAAGATCTACACTACTGGCCATAATTATTAGGCATCCTCAGTTTTAAAAAAAATGATGTATTTCATAGTATTTTTAGTATTTATTGCAAAGTGGATAATTCTAAATAAAAATAGAATGGTTCTTTTATTATTATTACTTTGCAAAATTTTACGGGGCAGTCAGGAAGCTTTTTCTTCAGTTAGCCAATAAGAAGAAGAGACTAGCATGGGGAAGAGAGCACAAAAGCTGGACACCAGAACAGTTCATTTGGTGCACATGTTATTGTGCAGTATTAACAAAATTACCATTCTATTTTCATTTAGAATTATCCACTTGGCAATAAACACTAAAAATAGTATGAAATACATGATTTTTTTTAACAACTGGGGGTGCCTAATAATTATGGCCAGTAGTGTAGCTAAAATTAATTATGGCAACTCAACAACCTATCCATATTTGTCATACAGTACATCAGGATGCGAGTGCCAGCAATAATGAAATGGCATATAATGGGGTTGCAATTTAACCCCAAGGTTTGATTTGCAGTTTTCAGAACACACACATGGGCATTACAAACATTTTGAGATTAAAAACCAGAATAGGGATTGAGATGGTCTATTGGTGGAGAGCCATGAACACAATCATCCTTAAGGGACATGACACAGAAGAAATAAGAACAAGTTCACCAAATAACTTGTAAAGTTTTGGATACATTACTATTGCCAGTTTCTTTTTTATGCAGAAACTACAGAATGTGTTACTGATCTTATAACTGATTATTTCTTTTTTTAATCTCTTACTAACTTGAGGGCATACACAAGATTTTTCACTAAACCTCCCACACATAACTTGACAGTGTTGTACTGTTTTTACATCTTTATGTTCTAATAGACATTTTATGCTTTTTATATTTTTAAAAAGGTTGTTCAGTGGATATTATATAAATCATATATATCAGAATGGTATTGACAGTGATGCAATAGAATTTTTATTTCACTTACTTACAGTGGTCATATGTTTCTGCATTTCTTTGCTTTTCACTGTCCATAATGACTTCTATAGTTTTTCATTCTTGCATATAACCAAACAAAAACACAAATCCATTGGGATATATATATATATATATATATATATATATATATATATATATTCAGTTAGGTGTGAGCTTGTGACCTTGGGTTTCATGCATTTGTGATCATCAGAAAAACTGATTAATTTTTTTAAAATATTGGATATATATAGGGCTGTGTATATTGGTGTATTTTTGTGGAAGTGAGAGGAAAATTGGGAGGAAAATTTGTTGTCATGACATCTGTCATACAATTGCTGACATAGATTCACACTTGTGGCTCACACAAACTTAACTATATAGTTATGTTTGTGTGAGCCCTGGTGGGTGAGCGCATGTGTGTGTGTCTGATAGATCAATGGGTGTACAAGTGTGTATCTATGTCTGCGTTTGCATTTCCTCCCATATCCACAAAAATACACAAATATACACAGCCCTACATATATCCAATATTCTTAAAAAAATTAATCAGTTTGTATGACAATTGCAAAAGTATGAAACCCAGGGTCACAAAATCACACCTAACTGAATATGTTAGCTCTATCACTGATATTGAGCATTTTCAAATTAGTACTGCATAAATGTATAATATATAAATAATATAATATATATAAAAAATGCACATATATATTTATATTTATATACATACACATTTCACACACACACACACACACACACACACACACACACACACACATATATATATATATATAAATTAAATAGGATTAATTCAAGTATGTTGAATGACCATTTCAATATGAAATCCCCACAGGGGATAACACATTACCTCAGCAACAAAAAAATCCTTTCTGAAACTGGAGAAAAAAATCAGTCTATTTTTCATTTTTAAATAGATTTGCAAAAAAATTAAAAAGAAAGAAAAAGAAAAAGAAAAAGATAAAATAAAATAAAATAAAATAAACAAGAAAAGAAAAATTGGCATCGTCTGGGTTCGCAAAAAAGGAAAGAGAATTTCATAGCATGTTTATTCTATCATATGAAAACTTTATGTGCATTTTGTATATTAACTCAATCATATAATTATAAAGAAATAAACAGACTTAGATAGATAGATAGATAGATAGATAGATAGATAGATAGATAGATAGATAATGCTAAATTACTTTTAATTTTTTTCTTTGAGAAAAAATTATTCATCTTTTTGGCTAATGGAAATTATTAGAAAAAATTTTTGCTAATAATACACTACATAATCATTATCTTTTTATTTGACTGAAAACTTTTAAGATTATAATGCATTATCAAAAAAATGTTCAGTTTGTGAAGAGTAATATGGTTATAAACTATTTTATTCAAACTTCCAGCAAGTTCTTTTGGGTTTAACATGAAAATCAGTATTTAGGGTACAATGAATAAATTACTGCCTTTTTTGTATTTTTTATATCACACATGTGCATTGTTTGTTTTTTATCAACTGCACAGAATAGTTGGGTCAACTGTGCACCATCTGTGAGAAAAAGAGTACTATGATGAAATTAAATGTTCTCTTTCCACTTCCTAAGTGGGTCAGGACTTAAATGAAGATGATACATGAGTATCATGAGACAAATTATAATGTTTTTTTTATCTTTGCTGAGTTAGAAAGCTTTTCATCAATTGCTGCCTTCACTTGATTTACAAGCTATGCTTGCTCTTTTTAAAGAAAAAAATAATCTGTTAAAATTTATGCCATACATGCCCCCAGATATTTATTTTTTAATCATGCCTGAAACTGAAAATGGATTTCTGCTGGTACAGGATCATATCAACTACACTATACTTTTTATATTCCATTTTTTTGTGGGCTTACATCTATATCATGTCGAAAAACCAGGTCTTAAACATTGAGCCTGCTCTATACCTAGATGGATGATAGCCTAAAAATACCAGATGATTTTACCTTGGATGGTGTTACATATAATGGCTCAGAGTTGGAAATCAGAGAGCTGAGTTCCAGTTCCAATCAGGTTTTTTTATATTAATGTATGTGGAAATAGCATTGAGAAAGGTATGAAACAAACCTTTTCTCCCCCAGTTAAGGGTTCATTAGTATGACTTGCAACAGTAAATCATTATTATTCAAAAAATGATTGTGATAATCTAAAAATATTTTCTGGCTTTAAATGACCTGCAAGTGGTTGATAAGCTGTAAAAACATCAATCAATCAATTCATGTTGCTGTGTCCACTCTATTATCTATCCAATTTATAATCTTCTGCCATCTTAATTTCTGTTTCTTCATTGTTCTTGTACCTTAATAATGTTTTTTTTTTACATTTGTAAAAGAATATAAATATTATTAAGCCATTAAAGCACATGAGGTTACTGAGGGTGAAAACTCAGTAATCCCCTGTTAGTGGCTTTGTTGTTTTACTTGAGATAGAAAGATGAAAAAAATACATATACACATCAGAATAACAGAAAAATCAAGGTAAATTACAAAGGATGCTAAGTGATGTAATTTAATGTCGAATTAACAGAAGTGAAAAACTCTTGTTGTTGAATTTAAATTATTGTTTTTTATTTGTCTGATTGGTTGAGGTTTGTATTAAAAAATGTTTCTTATGGCCAGATTTTTTCAGTTTTAAAGTCAAATGGAATAACCATAACTTCATTTAAACTGGAAAAACATAAAATATTGTACTAGTAAACAACATGTGGAAATTAAAATTAAAGTATGGAAAAGACCCTGATATAACTTGGAGCATCATAAAAACATTCAAACATTACAATGGTAGTAATACAGATTATGCCAGCAGAAAAAATTGGCTATTACATTGTTCTTAGACATTAATGAATTACTAAATGAAAGAACAAAATTATGCCCTAGTGTAACCATACTAATAAATACCTACTAGGATCATACAATCACCGATGAAAGTCTTCTAAGCTTTTTAAGTAACTTCTAATATTGAAAATTGTGCATCCATAAAAGATCTCTATTAGATGAAATTTTGAAAAACGGTAAAATCACTTATTGTAAATTGCTTGAAGATACCAAAAGTTAGACACCGAGGTGGCCAAATAACTCTTTTCCATATGAATAATATTCAAAGGTTCTACAATATAATTATATTGAACACTTATAATACAACTGCATACTGGTCTAATTTAATTATGTCCCAAACTAACTTATTAAACTAATTATATATATATATATATATATATATATATATATATATATATAAACATGTTACGGAAATTAACGAAATTTAACGAAACTTGGTTATAAGCAACCGACAATTTGTAATGAAATATTTAAAAAAAATAATGTTCAATATATATATATATATATATATATATATATATAAGATTTACTGATGGACAGTATAAAAGTTTCATATGTCTAATTATGATATTAAAAAATGGATATTATATGTAATTTGAGCTGTTCTCTCCAGAAGTGACAGTAAATTTAGTTAATTTATTCTTTCAGAATTTATTTTAAGAGAGATAACAGAACACAAAAGAATATATTAATATGCAAACCTAAATACAGTTTTTTTTTTGTCTGAAATGCAGAAGTCTTTATATTTTCTACTTTGTTCTTTTGATATGTTTACTTCATATGAAAAACAGAATTTATCAAACATTTATCCATATTATTTGCTTTAAGATCAATGCATTATTTATGATAACTTTGGTAAAAAAATGAATTTATGTCATAATAAAATATGTTAAAAGACGAAACTTTCTGCATTTATCTACTGATAGGCTTGTCTCAGTGTTAGCTTTTAGGATGATGTCTAAACATCAGTGGAATATGGGAAGCAATTCATGAATTAAAAAGAAACAATTTAAAAAACATTGCCTGAAGGCAAAGACAGAAAAAAAATAGATATGAAATAAAGTATGGTAAGTTTATAACATAGGTACAAATGTATAAAGTCAAATGAAAGGGTGTCAATATGATTACCTTCAATGATCTTTCAAGTATATGCAATGTTGATCATAAGTATTAAGGATTATACATCGAGGATTATAACTGATTTTAGGTTGAATATTCTTTGTTGGTTTAAAATTTATGATGGCATTCTAATTGCTGTAGAAACTAATTGTCATGAGAAATTGAATCCTATTGTGTTTTTTAACTTAAATGATTGATTTTTATTATAAGAAATAATGAAAAATATGACAGAAACCAAAAGGCATATTAGAAGAGCAAAGTATATCTTCATAAAAAGAATAGTGTTGGAATACTATGTCATATTTAACTTTCTGTATGACAGTGAGTACCCCACAGATAAAAAAGAAATTTAAGGTAAGAGTTCTTTAGATAAATGCTTAGATTTTCTCAGACTATACATTTGAGCAATGAGAAAAATTTAAAGAAAATTAAAAACCAAAAAGATTTATACTTACAATCAGAAAAAGACAATTGAAATTTCTAGAATATATGGAAAAAGTTCATATTGAAAGCATGAGAAGCACAGCTAAGTAACCTACCAAAAGAGTTTGTGCGAATTAATAGCATAGTTTTAGTTACAAGAAAACAGGAAGTTGTGAAGAGCCATTATTACCCATATGCTGGAAAGACATTAAAGAAGAAAACATTTGAGATGTACAGATTTGCTAACTGTTAGCACCTGCTAAATTTGATACATTTGTGCAACTACACATGGGTATGAACATAACAAATTTAGTTCAATTTAATCTTAAAAGACAAAACGCATCAAACAAAAAACAATTTTCATTTTAACAAATATATATAATTAATGTGGAAAAGTTTGTCACCTAGCTGAGCAGTTTTATTTCAATCATGGCGACTTTGAAGTTTTAGCTAAGTGACAAATTTCTCCACATTAATTCTATTAATGCACTCTTTCTTTCTTAATATTGATCACTTTATGACAAAATATTCTGCTTGCCTAAAATGCCTTTCTATCAGCAAAAACAACAAAGCAATTTTAGCACTAAGCATCATTACAATTTAACACAATATATAGCCCAGAGGTAGAATTACCACTGACGCTAATTCAGTCAAGTTTCAATCCTGGGTTAAAAAACAATCGGAGTCTAACCATACTGATGAGCTGTGATACAGCGAAACAGACCTGTCTGCGGATGACAATATATATATATATTATTAATTATTATTTTAGAACATGTGCAAACTACAAACTACTGCAAAATTGTACATTTTGTTTTGACATTGGAAAGAACAATGCCTCATCAGGTATTTAATAATGATGGTAATAAAAGTTTTATTGAAAAAGAGTTTTAAAAAAACACTAGTTAAAAAAGAAATTCCAAAAATAAAGAGAAGTGGTTTTTTTATTTTTTTTTATAAAACATTTATTACCATCACTATTAACTACCTAATGAGACATTGTTTTTATGATGTCTATACAAAATGTACAATTTTGTTGTAGTTTGAAGTTTGTACACCTTCTAAAGTAATAATTAATAATAAATATTCATTGCTTTATTTTTATATTGAGAACTGTTTTAAATTAATGTTTTGAATGTTGTAATTATTTACTTTATTCTTATTCATTTGTATATATATATATATATATATATATATCACTATAGATTATAGATTGAAATTCAGCACAATGATGAGATAAAGAATGAAAAGACACATTTATTAATCTGACATAATTCACTTTAATTAACTTTATTATTCACTTTATATTCTCTTGCAACAATTTAATAATTGTCAAACATGTTAGATTGATAAATATGTTCTGTGTATTCTTTATCTTATATATATATATATATATATAAAACATTAACATACAAAAAAAATGAAAATACCACTGATATCTCATTTTAACATACATCTTTCAAAATTGCACATACATGTGATGCCGGTGAGAAGAAAAGAACACAAACACAGTTGAAGATGTTATAAACTTGTATTTACAGGAAAAGGGAGAAAAGAAGAAAGGATAGTCTCTTGCAAACAGTCGGGTTTGCGGAACTTATCTGAAAGATGCGTCCTTTTAACAGTTTATATTTCCTGTGTCGTTATGGCTGGGTTGAAGAAATAGAGCCTTGACTTCTGTGCTGCAGTTGCTGTCAAAGCTCCTCATGTATCCTGGGTCTAGATGACGGAGAGCAGACGGGGACGTCTTGTCTGTAAGGTCCCAACAAGCAAAAGAGGAAGGGAGTGTGTAAAACCTGCTCATGTGGGGAGTTTGTTGAAAATCTAAAAAGCTAGCCCATGATTGGTTGTTTTTCATCCAATCACGGGGCACCAAGTTGGCGACTCCATAATAATTTCTATAGGTGCCCAACTGAACCTACTAAACTGTGCAGTCATGAAAATCATAAACAAATAATGAATATGTGAAAATTGAAATATAAAATGGTAACAACTTAACCATTGAACCCTATACATACTGGGAATAATAATATATTTGATATTAACTGTTTGATACTATTCTGTGTTTTATATATTGCTAGCAATTGTAAGGCACAAATTATAACTAACTACTTTAGTACTTATTTTTTTATGGGTCATATGAATGAAACTCTGAGTTACATTGAGCAGTGAAGAACAAATTTATTTCTTACTATAAATTTTAGCTGTTATTTAACAATGAGCACTGTTTCATCATTACTACCAACACTCACAATATGCAACTGATGAATTGTTATTTTTGATGATGAGGCTAGCAGTTAATTTTGAGTTATAGATAATTAATTTAATTTTTTTTTTGTTTAAGTCAAAAGGAGCTGCATATTTTCGTCTGAAATTTCAAAGTGAAGATTCATCCTTTTTATGATTGTTATAATATATATATATCTATATATATATATATATATATATATATATATATATTTTGTTTTTCTAAACATATACTGTTAAGTATAAGAGATAATGAATGTCTATTGTGTTTAATCATGAGCCATTCTAAACATCGTATTTTGGCTTTAATTTCAGATGAAAATAAAGACAAAAATTTTCCAACATTTGGATAATTTTTTATTAATTTGGCTCTAAGCTTTCATAATAAAAATTATCCAAATGTTGAAGAATTTTTGACTTTATTTTCACCTGAAATTAAAGCCAACATATGATGTTTAGAACAGCTCATGATTAAACATAATAGCCATTCATTGTCTCTTACTTAACAATATATGTTTCGAAAACTATCTGCTGCCTCACTACACTATATATATAAGAGATATGAAAACTCGTAAGGACAGAGTATAATCCAAAAAATTTTATCCAATTAAATAAAATATTAATTAGATAAAAATAAAGAGCTTGATGGATATAATTCAAAGTATTTTCATAAGATTCACTCCTGTATTTGTGTGTATAAGTATACCTTTGTCTGTATCATGTTATTGTGGGATCTGATGTATTTATTCCCCATTTATTTCCGGTTTAAATAATACTAGCTTCACTTCCTCTGTTAAAAAGCTTTTTTTTTTAAATATTCTGAATAAATCTATTTATTTCTCAATGGTCTGAATGAGATGATGTAAATTTTTATCGCTGAAAGAACTCTTGATTTCTAGCCATGTGTTGAGTTTTTTCTCAATATTATATTATATTATATATATATATATATAATATATATATATATATATATATATATAGTTATATAGTTAATACAGGTTTCATTGAATAATATAGATAAGTTCTGTCTATTTATTTTGTGTAAGATCCGTTCGTATGATCTGATTAGCTTGATAGCGTTGTCATGGAAAGACGACAAGAAATCGCAATAATTGTTGATTTTTTTTATCCGGTCTGAGCTTTTGGCTTACATAAGCCATTATCAAAGGATGAACATTTAATGTTCAGTGAACATAGAACATTTAAATTATTATTAACAGAGTGGAGTTATACAGAGAAAATTAGACAGGTCCATTTTTTGTGTCGCACATGGCTGTAGGCCGAGAAGGAATGGTGGTAGTGAGTTTTTGGTCAATTGAGTGTATAGTGGCATGAGGGATTGGTCTGGGAACTGCTGCTACTATGGTGTAGGGGGTAAGTATACTAACTATGACCTCTCCCGTCGATTATAGGCATTGAAGTATGTTAGTAGAGGTGTCGAAATTTATTTTATTTAGGCTAGGTTTAAACTGTTTGATGTAGATAGCTTCTAGGATTTTAAGTTTTCGTTTATTATTTTCTTGTCTAAGTATATGCGTATTTTCAACAAGTGTTTTCCTAAGAAGTGTGTGTTGATAGCCGTGGTGTTTTAAATGTCGGAATATGTTAGAATTTCCATTTAAGTGCAATATAAGTCTCCACGAAAGCAAGTTAGTAGTATGTTCAATGTAGGTATTATTTAGTTTGTTAGAGATACATTCTCGAAAGGGGCATTTGAATTTATACACTACATTGTTTTTTTGCAAATCGCTAACAGTGGGGGAGGAGTCGTTGAGGACGATTGAGTTGGATGTTGTGGATTTAGCGTAATATATGATAAATTTAATTCTTTTGTTGGGGTCTGTCGGAGAGATATTAGTGTTTATGAGTTTTTTTAGGATATTTTCATCTAGTTATATAGTTATATATAGTTATTATAAGTCGCGTGAAGATACTGAAAGGTTGAAACCTAGGTTGCAGAAATAACTCATTTCTAAACGAAAGACATTTAAAAAGCTCTACAATATAAATATATTGAACATTTTTTAATACAACTGGGTACTGGTCTAATTTAATTATGATCCAAAACTAATTAATAAATAGTGCAGAACTGTTAAATATATATTAATATACATATTATCCCTATCTGATAGTCTCTACTCAGCACCTGAAGATTAAATTGAGCATAAATCTCTGAGTCATGCTATTGGCATGGGATAGTATGTATATTTATTAATGTATATATTAAGTTATATATAAATATTAGTCAAATCATAAAATAGTGAGAGGTCATCTATTTGGAAAAAACACTTTTGCTTACCACAGAAGAAGTCTGAAAAATCCAAGTGCAGTTGAAACAAAAAACCTCTACTTGATATGAATATAAAAAAATGGAATAAAATGACTATCCAATGATTTTATCTCAGTAATAATCAGAATGTACGCACACAAAAAGAACACAATAATACTGATGAATCAGATTGTGACAGAAAGCAAAAACAAAAAATTATATTAAAAACAGGAATTTTCCTCAATACATGGACTGGCAAAGAAGAATAAAAGGTTTATCTTCTGTCAATACAATATAAATTGCTGTGCTTACTTGGAGATGATGAAAAGTACTAGTGATAAAAAAGAAGCAACAAATTCTGTCTTTTATGAACAACAAATTTGAAAAGAGAAATTATACCTAAATGATCTTTTCTGTGTTCCTTCATGACGTTGGTGATTATGGCTTTCCACAATTTTCTGTTCTTTGTAACACCTAATAAACTTAGTCATTTTGTTACCTCCTCTAAACCTTGTTCCACTAAGCATTTACTCAAGCTCACAAGTATGGTTATGCATTGTTTTTCCTTATCCCTCAATATGTTTTGTAAATATTAGATTTTCCAAGCCTTCTTTGCCCATTATATATATATATATATATATATATATATATAATAATAAAATCGACTCTGTATGTATCCAAATCTTAAAATCTTACACAAGTAATTTTTTAGGACCACGAATAACCGGCAGAATCTAACTCCGTTATTGTCCGCCGCTATAAAGCTTTGGACAATGAGGGGAAAAAAAAAGAAAACTGCGGAGCACCGACAATACATACAGTACTTCACAGCAAAGAAAAAAAACCCTCAAACGGAACGAACCACAAAGAAAGAAAAGTGCTCGATACAAAACTAACCAAAAAGGATTAACCAAGAAGGCAGTGACGTAGAGCAAAAACACACGAGAAAAAATCGCAAGATCGCCAAGACCTACCGCGGTTTCGCACAACGGCTCGTCAGTGTGAGAAAAGAAGCTGCCCTGACGAGCCGTTGTGCGAAACCGCGGTAGGTCTTGGCGATCTTGCGATTTTCTCGTGTATATATATATATATATATATAAATTAAAGAAAATTTTCAAAATTCCAAGGTGTCGGATGTACATTTCGACATAGGATCTCTAATAGAGACTCTACGTCACGTCAGCAACATTGTTTTCCCAAATGGTGAAGGCCCTGAGTTAGAGTGTGGAGGGGCTTTTTGGTTAACAACGGTCACAAAGTGGAAAAGGACAGAGCTGGTAGTCGCATGGTTACAGGGTATTGAAATGGTATATTTAGGAAGGGGAGGAATAGGAGTTCATATTTTATAAAGATAGACAACTAAATGAGTTAAATTACTTTTTAAAGTTAAGATTTTGGGCTGTTTGAAGAGGTGTATTTAGGCGAAAAGGAATGGGTTTCAATATAAGATTTAAAAAATTTTTTTAAGTTTATTTGATTAAACCTTTTAGGTTGAAGCGAGTTAAATGCCAATTACAGGAAGTTATCAGATTAAAAATTATTAGAGAAAAAATATTAGAGAAAAAATATATATATATACATATATGTGTTAACCAAGGAAAAAGGGGTTTGGTAAAAGAATCCATATTTTCTAAAGATAGGCAATTAAAGGAGCTTGGGATAGGAAGGTAGGGGGGTTAAAATACTTTTATGGTTAACATTAGGGTAAAACTTAAATTGAATCCTTTTAATTTATATTCTAACATCTAGTCAATGGGGATTTAAATTCTAAATTTAAGTATTCAAATAATTTGCTTTGTGGTGGCGCTTACTGATGAATTTCCTCCTAAGATTCAGTAGCCGGTGTTAGTGGGGGTATTTTAATATTGAAATTTTTTTCCAGTAAACATAGACAGCACCTATCATGAAAATTCTTTGGAATACGGGCTGAACCTATCAGTTTCCAGCTAATTTCAGAATCCAGCCCTTCTTCTTTCATTTTCCAGAAAGCCCACGAAAGGGCTGTCTGGTACCTCTGACCAGGGTTCGAAAAGGAGTACCTGTGGTTATACAGTCTTTCTTTGAAAGGACCGGCGGACATACCGATATAGGTCCAGAAGTTGTTTTTTTGTTAGATGGAGAAATGCGGGCTTCATAAATCACCTGGGTGGATTTGCATTTTCCCTCTGCCGGACAGGCGTCCACAGAATTACAGTTGCATTCGTTTAGTTTGTAGGTTTATTATATGTTAACTTGTTCTTATATATATATATTTTTATTATCATGTTGCCCCAAGCAAGGTATTTTATTACCACTGTTGTGCAAGGGGTTACATAGGAGGAATGTTATGAGAAGTGACAGGTTGTACGGGGGTGTCAGGAAGAGAGTAGGAGAAGGAAGAGAATATTGATGAGAGTGGAGTGGATGAAGATAAAAGCATGAGAGAGAGGATGTAAGTTAGTGAGACAAGAGATGACTATTGACTTTACATTTAAATTCTTGGAGATTGTAACTGCCAGGAAAGCAAGTATGCGGAAGAGAATTCCACAGGCGGGAAGTGTGAGAAAAGAAGCTGCTGGAGTAGAATTTGCATTTACAATTTATTGGTTTCACAGTAAAAGGGTGGGACATAGTTGCTAATCTTGTGGCTCAAGGAAATTCATATATAGGGGGTACCAGTGAGCTAAGTTCATCAAAGCAGAAGCCGTGAAAGTATTTGTAGAAGAGACACAGGGAAGCTGTGCTGAGAAAGCGACTGTATCCTAGCTGCCATTCTGGATCAATCACATTACAGATTCTCCGTTGGATTTGGTCGAGGATACCTAAGGGGATAGCAGGAGCATCTGACAAGATATGGCAGCAATACTCAATGCATGGGCAGATGGTAGACTTGTATATGTGCAGGATTGTTTTGGACGGGAAAAACTTCCTGGCCCTACACAGAGAACCAATTTTCTTAGCAGCGGATTTAGCTATGGATTCTATATAGTTATCCCACTTGAGGTCTGATGTGAGAGTTAATTCGAGGAGACGCAGTGTTTTACTTTCAGGAAGAGAAGCCTGATCCATGTTAATGGGCGGGAGGAATGGTTGTCTGTAGTGGTTATTAGATAGCAGCTTTGTTTTGGAAGCATTAAAATTTACAAGCTATTTTATTACCTCAGTCCACCATGGATTGAATGTCCTTTTCAAGCTCTGCAATGAAGTTTGTCTTTTCAGCCTTGGTAGATTTTTGATCGAGTTGAGAGTAAACCGTAGTGTCATCAGCATATATGCCTACTTGGAATCTTATTACATCAAGGCGATCGTTAATATAGATAAGGAAAAGCATAGGACCTAGAATAAAGCCTTGAGGGACACCCGCATTCATGTGATAGTATTGGGAAGCTTATCCATTTAATACTACCCTCACTCTACGGTTTGAAAAGAAGGACTGGATTAGGTCAAACAATTGTCCAGTTATACCATAGCCCTGCAGCTTGCATAGAAGGCCAGCATGTCAGACTCTGTCAAATGCTTTGGAGGCGTCAAGGGCAACAGTTCAGGCTTTGCCATTTTTGTTGAGGGCCTGGTGTACATACTCAGTGATGGTCGTGAGCATATCATTAGTAGACCTGGTGAAGTGGAAGCCATACTGTTTGTCAGAGAACAATCTGTGAGCTGTGAGATGTTGTACCACCTCTGCGTTGATGATGGCTTTGAACACTTTGCCAAAGATCGGTAGGAGGCTGATAGCACAATAATTAGCGGAGTCAGAGGGTTCTCTAATATTTTTATATATAGGAACCATGGAAGAGAATTTCCAGTAGGCAGGAAAGCAGGAAGCAGAAAGGCAGTAGTTATAGAGTTTAGAGAGAACAGAGGAGAGTTCAGAAGCACATTTCTTTAGGACAATGATGGATATTCTGTCACCACCACTCACCTTATGGGGGTCAAGCTTAGAAATTATTTTGGAGACCACCGAGGGAGCAATTAGTATGTCAGTCAGTTAGGCCTGGTTTCGGAAGAGGGAAGTTGGGTACAGATACACCAGACAAGTCCAGTGTCGAGTTAGTGGAGAATCTGCAAGTGAAGCACTCAGCCTTGTCTGTTGAAGAGGTGAGGACCTCAAATCTGTTGATTAGAGGGGGAATTGAGGGCTTACTGTTGTTCAGCATGCTTTTACAGAGCGTCCAGTAGTCTTTGAAGTCAAACTTACAGGATGCCATGTGCTGCTTCATTCTGGTTGCAAACATCAGCTTAGCTTCTTTAAGTACCTTCTTGCATTCATTGCGAGCCGAGGCAAAAAATGCCTGTTATAGTCTGACATTGACTCCGATAAAGCCGAAAGAAGTGATTTCGGTGGGCGATGGTAGCTGAGCAGGCAGGGAAGAACCAGGGGTATGATTGGGATTTAAGTCTCAACTTTCTGGCAGGGATGAAAGCATTGATGCCAGCCTTAACCCAAGAGGAGACAGGAATTATGCATTCAACATTATGCCTCCATTCATTTTCCCTCAGGGCCTCAGACTCAACACAGAGGCTCCCATCAATTAGGTTCTACTACTGCTCTGGGTCAAGAGGTTGGCTGCTGGAACACCATATATCTAGCAACAGGACTTTGCACCATGTCACACCACACAAGCAGGAGAACCCAATCATGACTGTCAGATAATTTCTGTGACTACATCACCCCTTACGTCTAGCCACTTAACTCCTCAGACTGAGACCCATTTGATTATTATGTGCTGGGTGCAGTTGTGTGAAAGATCAACAAAACTCCTTGTAATGCCTAAGATGAACTGAAGGTAAGGATTATAGCAGTATTCACCAACAAAAACAAGGAGACAATAGAGAATGGATGCAGGAGATTTAGAAGTTGTCCAGGCCATGGTTGTAGCCAATGGCAATTTTATTGAATAAATTTACACTTCAGTATTTCAAGATATTTTTGTGTAATTTTGGTAAGTATATCTGTTGCAAAGAAATGTCAGTGTTATTTTCATTTTTGCATAATTTAGACGACAATTTATCCATCGCACCCTATCTATCTATCTATCTATATACATATATATATATATATTGTCATCTGCAGACAGACCTGTTTCGCTGTATCTATCTCTCTCTCTCTCTCTCTCTATATATATATATATATATATATATATATATTTTATTGTTAAATGAGTCATTTCGTGACCCAGGTTTCTACCTTTTGGTGTCTTCATTTGTGTTTATGGTTACACTTGGACATTTTGTCTGTTCTTTTATTTAGTAATTCATTTTTGTTTGGGAATAATATAATAGCCAACTTTTCCTTCTGTTACAATCTGTATATTTTACTATTATTGTAAGGTTTGGCTGCTTTTATTATATTCCAAGTTATATCAAGCTCTTTTCCTTACTTTAATTTCAATTGCCACACATGGCTAGCCAGTTTTATACAAGTTTTTAGGTTTTCCAGTTTAAATGTGGACTTATGGTTATTCCATCTGGCCTTAAAACTATCTTTGGTAGTTCCCAACAAGTACCTAATAGGATCATGCAATCATAGATGAAAGTGTTCTAAGACCTTGAAGTAACTTATCCTAATTTTGAAAATTGCATGTTCATAAAAGATCCCTGTTACATGAGCATTTTTAAACAGATGGTAAAATAAGTGATTATAAATTACCTGAAGACACCGAAAGATAGAAACCTGATTAGTAAAATGACTCATTTACAAAAAAAAAAAAGATTTCAAAATTTCTAAAATTGGACACTTTTTAATACAACTGTATTTAATTATGACCAAAAATTAATTAAATAATTTTATATATATATGCACACACACACATAAATAAATATATATATATATATATATATATATATATATATATATATATATAGGGAGTGAGAGTAAGGGATAGAGAGAACCAGGGTGAAATATTCACCCCCCTCTACTCTATTTTAATTTTCATGATATAATCAAAACATGAAGAAAAAATTACAACAATGGAAACATAACACCATTGAGATTAGCCAGAGAAGTGGCTGAAAGTTCTTGAAAAATCACTGGAACATTGTTACTGTCCTTATCACCAGCGTGATTAAATAATGGAAAAATTAAATAAAAAATTAATAAAGTCTTTCCTGTTGGTTATTTTCTATGAAACACGCATAAAAGAAAGGTTGCTGCACAAATATACATTGATATGTGTGTGCATGTGTTTGTGCGTGTGTGTTTGTGTGTGTGTGTGTGTGTGTGTGTGTGTGTGTGTGTGTGTGTGTGTGAAACCATTTAATACATGACATAACTTATTCAGTATTTGCATCTGTAAATTTGAAATACAACATTCTTAAAAAGGCTAGGATGAAGCTCATAAAAAACATTTTTTAGTGACATGGACAATATTAATTTTCTTGGTAATGAACAAAAATGTGAAATTTAGGTATTTTCTCTGCAAATTTACTCTGGACATGTGACAACTTATTCATAAATTGTGTGTGTATTTGATTAGCAAGAAAAAAGAAAGCCAAAGCAAGTAGCAATGGCTGCATTCATAGAAGAAGCAGTAATAACAGTGGAAACAGAAGCTGTTGCATTTTCTGTCCAATGTCTCCTTAGGGAATGAATCAGATGAAAAGAAAACTGTCTGTTATGTAAAGATATTGGTTCGTGTGAAGATACAAGATAACCAAGATCAGTAGAAGCATTTGATTGGTCGAATTTAGAGTCCTAAAGAATCTTTTCCTGAGGAACCATATTCAATAGCAGACTGTCACATTTCTTTTTCAAGGGAGATTTTCTAGGTTTGTGGTTGTATTACTGATTATAAATGAGGAATCTTTCAATCTTCCATGCCAAGGACATCACACAGTATTTCATTCAAATGGCAACATGGTGGAAAAGAACAAAAGATATACTATTTTTTATGATGATATGATTTTGATATAGCTTTATTTTGTTAACTGTTGATATATTTGCAAAGTACATTAGAATAATGTAGAAACTAAACTGACAGCAAACATTCTGTCTAGGGATATAAAATGAATTCAATAAATATGCAAAAAGGTGTGTGAGACAAGGATGTTTCTTCCCACCAGACATATTTAAAGTATATAGTGAGAACTACCAGGATTCATGATGGCAGTCACAATTTTAATAGACTGAAATAGATATATAGATAGAAAGATAGATAGACCTGGACATACTGGAAGAGAAAAATAGAATGCATGGCTGTCATTAAAAACAAAGCCCAACATACAAATTACAAATTGAAAATTCCAAAATCAAACAAGTACAAAAGTTTCAATATTTGTGAAGCATTTTAAGAGAGGATGGAAAGTGTGACACTGAAATCCAAAGCTGCAATGGGAGAAAAGATGCTATCCAAAAGTTAAGTAAAGAATAAAAAAAGAAAAAGTTTGTTGGAATCAAAGAAAACAGTAATCAACTGTTATGTAATATCAGTTCTCCTATATTGCGAATGCTGGCCAATCACTTCACTGATGTAGAAGAGACCCATGAACGTAACATGTGAGCAGTGACAAAGTTTTAGAGAAAATGGAAAGAGAAAGAACATTTACACTAATGTTGAAATTTCTAGGACCCATAATGAAGAAAGAAGTCTTGAAAAATTTCAAACTCTCAGGACAGATTGAAGGCAAAAGTATAGAGGAAAAATGCATAAACATCTGAGTGAGCTTGAAATATATGATGGAGCAATATTTTAGAAGAGATAACAGAAAGAGAAAATTTATTATGGGTGCCAAAGAATAGGAGATGGTGGAGAGCCAAGATTGACAACTTCTTGAAGTGACACCACATATATAAGAAGTAGAAGATATTGAGTAATGACAGTCAAATGATGAAACAATAAATACTTGAAACTATTTTTAAATCTACAAAATATTTTCAGTCAAGACTTAATGAAATTAGACTTACTTCTTTATACAGATTTTAAACTTTTATAATTATATAATTATATAATAGAGTTTGGCAACCATGTTAAGTTGTGTCCCTGTATTTGTCTCTACAGCTGTTTTCAGCCCAATCAAAAAACAATAATGAACTGTTACATGATATCTGTCCTCCTATATGGCAGCAAATCCTGAACAATTTTCCCAAAGATGAAGGAGAGACTTGAAGTATCAGAAATGTGATTCTATAGAAGGATACTGTGGGTACCATGAACTGAACATTTGTGTAACGACAAGAATGGAAACAAAAAGGAAACATACTTAACATCAGGAAGAGACATTTGAAGCTTCTGGTATATATTTTTTTTTTTAATCATTTCACCCCAAGCAAGGCAGAAATGCCACTTATGAGTGGGGGGCTACATAACTGTAAAAAGATTAATTAGAAAAGAGTGAGGAGTACAAACTAGTCAGAAAGGAGCAATAGAAAGCTGAGAATGCAGGTGCAATGACAGATACATAGGTGGAGAGAAAGGGAAAGTTATATGGGGGTGGGGAGAGAGCTAGAGTCCAGTGGTTAGTAGATGAGTATTGACTTTGCATTTAAATTTCTGGAACTTGTAGCTATCAGGAAAGCAAGAATATGGGAGCGAGTTCCACAGGCGGGAAGTACGAGAGAAGAAGCTGCAGAAGTAGAATTGTCGTCTGCATTTGGCTAACCTGACTGTGAATGGGTGGGACCCAGTTGCCAGTCTGGTTGCACGAGTAAACACCTGTTGAGGAGGCACCAGTGACTTAAGTTCGTCTGAGTAGAAGCCATGAAAGTATTTATAGAACAGACATAGGAAGGCCACATTTCGATGGTGGGGAAGTGGCTGCAGTCGAGTCGCCAGATCAGTACCTATCACATTACAGACTCTCCTTTGGAGCCTGTCGAGAACACTGAGGAGAACAGCAGGGCCACCTGGCCATAAATGGCAGCAGTACTCCATGCACAGACGGATGGTTGACTTGTATATATGCAGGATGGATTCAGGCGGAAAAACATCCTGGATCAACATAGTGACCCAACCTTTTTAGCAGTAGATTTTGCTATGGATCCAATATAGTGGTTCCATTTGAGGTCTGAGGAGAGGGTAAGGGTAAGGCCAAGGAGGCGTAGTGTAATGAGGAAGAAAGGTTTTGAAAATCTGATACTCACAGTGCAGATACAAGGACTGGGGAAAACAATGCATGGCATAATTGATGGGCTTGAGCAAATGGATGACAGAGAAGGGTTTTGGAGAAATAACAAGGCAAAATTTATTAAGATCTATAAGAGAGAGGAAAGATGTGAAGGGTCATGATTGCCTAAGTTTTGAAGATACTTGGCACATAAAAGAAGAAGAATCCAAGTCACACTATCTGTGTTTATGTCTGTTACTGAAAATCAAGTAAGCTGTATTTTTACCAAGGGAAAAGATTCTTAGTATTATATAGCACAACACATTTGGTCTGCATTGGTAACTTTTATTGTCCTCAGCAGGGATATTTTATCAACATTCTGTAATTGAGAAAGAGTTCCTAATCCAAGCAGTTGCAGATAAAAATTTCCAATGAAGAATTTTAGAGGAAGAAACTCCATGTTTTTACCAGAAAATCTTACCTTCTTGTTAATTGCTGTTTCATCTATTGATGGGCCAATGAAAAGACACGCCTACATTCTTTTTTTTTTAGAACTTGTCATTATCAACTGACCCTATCAAATATATTGTATTTTAAAAATCTGATATATTTCCAAAAATTCTCCATAATCCTTTATCTTAATTCATTCTCCTCTAATTTACCAATATATTACTGAAGTATAAATCTAAAACATCAAATTCAAAATAAATATTTGATAATTTAAATTAGAGGTAAATTTATAAAAATAATGGGGAAATGAACAAACTAGCACATGTAACAGGTAATCATATTATTTTGGAGAGAAAAAATATATTTAATTGGCATTTAGTACACATGAACTTACATGCAGGCACAAAACAAAAGTTTGTTCAAGATAACCATCATCAGCTTTGCTTTCAGCCTCAATTCAGCTTCTGAAATGGTTACTTGCATTGATCAGGTATTCTCATGTTGGTTATGATATCCTTAAGAGAAGCCTTCAGTGAGTTCTTGGTACTGTAGTCATTCTAGGTGGTCCTACTCTCAATGATACCCCAGATAGAATTTAAGTAGGAAAGCTAGTAGGCTAACTGTAAGGGTAACATCATTGTGAAAATGTTTGGTCACCTATTCTTGGGTCTTGTTGACTGTGTTAGAAGGAATACAATCTTCCTGGTGTTTTTATAGCCTCTCATGAGTGACTTCTAGGGCTTAACAATAATGTACAGTGTCTTGTTGTAAACAATGGCATTAATCTTAAGGCCTTGTGGGAAAAAGTGAGGAAGCATAATATAGGCCACATTGCTTATGATCATAACAAATAAAAAGAATTTGTTATGTATGAGAATAAGAATTTAAATAACACTAGTGCACCTGTCACTCAATCTATTCCTTTTTTGAACTTGGAGATAGTTTTCTTATCCAAGAAAATCCAGAGCATGTTGCGCTCGTCAATGTGCTTGACTTTATTTAGCAAGCATTTGGACTAGATCATATGGTTCTCCTGGGTACTGATGAACATGAACTCTTCTCATAATTTAGGATTTGCATCTGATGTCTTTGTGCACCATGTATTCGATTGTTCCCTCCAACTCATGGAGTTGATTAGCAATGGTCCTCATTGATTTTACAAGGTTCTTGTTGATAATATCCAGGACTTACTGGACAAGCTCAACATTCTAGACAATCTATGACTGTTGACAATGCCTTTTTTTGGCACTAAAGGTGTATTATTGCCAGAGGGGTGGAGTTCTTAAGAAAGCTACAATCTCCAAATCTGTGTGGTTAGGGGCTATAGTAATAAGAATGACATATCATGTGATGTTAGAGATATCAATTTTTCATAGTGGGGCTGAAAAAAACAGAAGAGTATTTTAGTTAGTTGGTCACTGATGACTTTCTGACAATGTAGTCTCAAATATCTGATGCATTCTCTCTTTCTCTCTCTCTCTTTCTCTCTCTGTCTCTCTCTTTCTCTATCTATCTATATACATATATAAGTGTGTGTGGGTCTGTGTGTGTAGGATGTATAATAATATCCTGTTATGTGTAGTATATCTTGCAATTTCAGTACTCGATACATGGTACACAATTACACGTAACATAATGGTGTGCAAACAGCAGCTTAGCAGTTAAATACAACTCAGCTCATTTGCACATTAGTTAAACTGACATGGCAAAATGTAAAAGATGTGTTTCCCTGTAGTAGCATGTTCTCTCTTAAAAGAAACAAAAGTGCACACACTTCTTTAATGAAATGCATCTTTAACAAAATTTTCCACTTGTCTCATTATCTTTTATATATATATATATATATATATATATATATATATATATATATATATGTGTGTGTGTGTGTGTGTGTAAACACAACGTCAGTATATTTCATTTTAATAAGTACCCCACAGATATTAATTGGTAACAATCAAATTATGAAAGAATAAATACTTGAAATAGTTCTCAAATTTATGAAGTCAAAAAAATGTAATTTACTGAAGAAGAAATATTAAATAAGACTTTTTTGCAGTTGGCTTAACATCTTTGTTTCAAACCAGAAATTTGAAAGCAGTCCAAACAGTAGATTTCAGTTGAAAAAAATAATTACTGAAACTCTAATTCATTTGATTTTGACCTAACAAATTTAAACACTGTCACCAAACAAATTTGCAATGAAAGAGATGCCATAATTTTAAATTATAATAAATTTGTAAAAGCAAATAAGAAAATTAATAATTTCATTTACAGTTTCAGATCACTAATTATACTAATCCAGATTATACTAATTATACTAATCTAAATTATACTAATTATACAAATCCAGATTATACTAATTATACTAATCCAGATTTTTCCCTGGGATTGTAATCATCAATGATCAGGAATAATAAAAAAAATACCTGTTTGTTAAGAAATTTTGAATCATTAATTTTTTTTAATGAACAAACAGCAATTCTTTACATTTTGTTTTCATTCTAACCACTGCAAGTGTAATATCCAGAGACATTAAAATAAAAAATACAAAACATGTTAGATACATTTTTATAACAAGAGAAATAATAGCCCTGATTCAATCTTGACTCACTTTCATGGTTTTGAATTATACATGATTATAATGGTGGATATGACCTAAAATGTTTTCTTTTCTTTATGTTATTAATTTTATTTTAAAATTAAATACATTTCAATTAACTCAGCATGAAATTTCATAAAATCTAAAGCAATTTCTAAAGAAGTAATGAATTTTTATTTTTTAACTCAACAGATTTTATCACTTTAAAAGTATATTTTTCAGTGGATACTCATATTTGATTAAATGCTCTATTTATTTATCAAACAGTAAATTTATTTTCATCTACTGGACTGAATATTCAAGAAATCTTATTAAAGATTAAATTTCTTAAGAAATTGTTTTGTCTATATTTGGATACGAAACTGAGTAGATAATAACATTTTGACAGAATATGACAAGAAAGATTTTGCTTAAAGGCACTGTTCAGCATTGCTTGTTAGTCAAAGTTATTTGTAGCTGAGTTTGTTAAAGCACATAGATCTAATGATGGTTCCCTGTACCCAGGGGGACACAGATTTGCATCATGCCAGAGAAGGTATATCTTTCTGGGTATTGCAAAAAGTTTTCATACTCTTGTTTAGTGGAAGAAATGATAAAGTGATTCAAAGACAAATAGACTGAAGAGAATTAAATAACTCTTAAGAATGGAAAATAGAATTAGAACAACCTAACCCATGGATTGAATGAGGGATTCAGTATTAAATTAAAAAAGGTTAGCAAGTTTCACAGAAACTAGAAGAATGCAGGAAGTTTCAACTCCTAAAATATTATATGTGTAACAACAAAGACGGGTCATATAAAGAAGTCTATACAGAAGCATTTTTACCCAAATTTGGCTATAAAAATAGACTCATTAATAATTAATCTACTAAGGGATTTGCAATTGGTAATTGTCTTGATTGAATAACATTAATTTCTTTTTTTTTAAATTCCTTGATTTTAAATATAATATGTACAAATATTGGTGAAAATAAAGAACACTGATAAATGTCTAATATTTTATATTTGAAAGATTGCAAAGAACAAGTTTTAGTGCAAAATGAAAGGAAAATGTCTCAACAGTCAGTTTTGTTTGTTATGATTGTTCCATAGTACTTTAGTATTGATGGAAAGTCCAGACAACAACATATTCAGAAGGAGATGGAAAAGAAGATGGAAGAAATAATATGATAGAAACACTTAAGACTTTATAGAGAACTGTTCAGCCATTTCAGATGAACAGTGAAAGCTGACCATTGCAAAAAAACCCCCAAAAACGAAAAAACAAACATAAAAAACATGACATTTACTTGCAGCACAGACAAAATAATGAATCAAACCAAAAGTATGATGGTAAACATTTTCCGGTTAAATCTTGTATTTCACTGCACTGCAGAATGACTTTAGTTGAAAGTTTCTGACAGCACATCCTTAGAATTGATTGTGAATTTAAACATTAAAGATGTAGATTTTGCAAGGTTTACTTGTATTTGTTGGAAACATGTTTCTTGAGAGACATGTTTATCTAAAAAAAATAAGCATTTCATGCAGAATTTTGATTTGGTAGAAAATCATATAAAAATAGTGTTTAAAGTAGATTTAATTTAGATTTAATTTCAGATATTATTTAGCTATGTTTAGCCTTCATGCTCATGAAAAATATGGTCTGTCAAGAGTGTTAAAACAGAACCTTGCTCAATAAACTGGGAGATCACCAGACAACTAAAAAAATGTAATATTTATTTTGCATATTACAAAAATGGTGGCACAAGGACAAAAGTGGAGATTGGGGAAGCTGCCATTCAATCTGTTTTATTTTAAAATTAACAAGCAATAATTACTGATCCAAACATACTGCAATATTCCTTGCACCAAGCAATACATTCTTACTTACTATTTTTACTACAATCACCATAATACATTGAAGTCTCTGTAGTCTTAACTAGTTCCTAATCTACAATTTTTCTGTGGGAGGAAGGGAATAAAATAACAACATTAAAAATGACACCCTAATGGATATTTACAATGAATACAAATCATATACAAGAAACTAAACAAAATCCTTAATTGGTTACAACCATATCACATTGATACACCAATTCTGATAGGATTACTAATGTGAAGCAACCTCAAGATTGGTCAGTACCCAGATGGGTTACCACTGGAGAATACAAGGTGCTGTAAGCCTGGATCTGTGAGTGGTATCATAAATAATAGCTCCAAATTTGGAATTAGACTCAAGTTTCTTATATTCACTTATGTGAATATCCTTACACGCTGGCTTTAAATAACTTGCAAAAAGTTGATAAGCCATAAAATCAAATCACTCAGTCTTGTCTTCAGTATGTCCTGTGAAGGTCAAGTTCTCCAAACCAACTTTCCTCATTGTGTGGCCCAGAAATTATCTGTGTAAGTGGCTTATTTGTTTCTGTTTTCCTTAAACGTTCCTCATTTCTCATATATTTTGTCCATGGTATTCTCAGTATCTCTGTTTGCCTCAAGTCTTTTCTTCATCTGTGATGAAATTGTCTAGCATTCATTGCTATACAGAAAAATGAATATTACATTGCAGTTAAGCACCCCTTTCTTTTTTTAACAAAATTTTCCTGATTCTTTTGATTTTACAATGTACCTTTGGTTTTCTGTGTCACATTAATTGTCATCTGCTAATAATTAAATTTCTGTTCTTGCTTGATTTTAAAGCTTACAAATCATAGCTTGCTTTTTTGCTATCCTTTTTTCTAATAACTTTACATTCTCTCCTCTTACAATTGGCAGTTAGCCATACTTTCCTTTACTACCTTGTCTAAGAGATCCTGTAGTTTTTCTTCAGTATTTGCAGTCAGTATGGTGTCATCTACATACATTATTTTGCTTAGCTAAGATTGTGTTTACCAATAATAAATCCTGGTATCATGTCATGCAATATGCCCTCACACCCTGATTGAGCACTCTGGAAGAATGGTAGACTTTGAAAAAACAGTAGTTA
The DNA here is from genome assembly GCA_037127315.1 of Ascarosepion bandense. NCBI lineage: Eukaryota > Metazoa > Mollusca > Cephalopoda > Sepiida > Sepiidae > Ascarosepion > Ascarosepion bandense. The sequence continues at coordinate 4,623,808 of JBBBDQ010001271.1, read as the reverse complement.
CTCTAGTACTTACACATCGCTCATTCAGTAATGAATTAGAGCACTCTAACTACTGGCGTATGATACATCATATGCTAAAATGTTTGCCTCCTTCTACTGAGTGCCCATAGCTCAGAGGTAGAATCACCGACTGACGCCAATTCGGCCAGGTTTCAATTTTGGGTAAAAGCAGTCAGATGTCTAACCGTACTGATGAGCTGTGATACAGCAAAACAGATTTGTCTGCAAATGGCTATATATATATTGTAATTTTGTTATAACAATGATTTATAAAAGTATTATATCAGTCCACAAAAATGTCCATGTTTCAGAACAATACTGTTCTTCTTCAGGTGATATATTAAAATAAATACTGAAAATGATTTATTTTGAAAATATAAGATGAATTCATGGTTATTTAGAAAATTAGGGAGTGGTAGTTGGAGAAAATGCTTTAGATGTGTCAATATTGTTCAATCAAAAATGAGAATTAGGTAACCATGGAGTTTTAACATTTGTTTCGGGAAAGGAAGCAGGATGGTCTGGTGTCTAGACATGTCACTTTTTAATTTTGTCTGAATAAGATACATAGTCACTTTTTTTGTGCAATTATATAATGCGTTTATAAACCATTGTAATTACAAAATTACAATATTAAGCTCTACTCTGTATCGAACACTCTTTATAAAAAAATGCTTGAATAGTGGGTTTTAATCTACTTTAATCTAATTTTACTTTCTTATAATATATATATATATATATATATGTGTGTGTGTGTGTGTGTGTGTGTGTGTGTGTGTGTGTGTTTTAATTTATTTGTTTGAACATTATTTTTAATTGATATTTGTATTTGAGTAGATATTCTGTTTTTAATTAAACAGTAAATTTATATATATATTTCTACCCACCTGATAATTCATAAGAAATTTTTTTACAAAAATGTGTGTCTTTCAGCAGGATTCAAACCTGTGACTCTTTACAACATAGGGGAAGCCAATAATTGATCTGGTGCATCTTAGACTGCTCAGCAACAAATGATTCCACAGTCTAGTTGAAGCTAAATTAAGCTTTATATACCAAATTTTCAATTTTTCATAAATAACCATCTCTGCTCTGAAATGTATCATAATGTAAATGTTGTTAGATGTTGCAGGTTTGAATCCTGCCAAATGACACAAATTTTTGTGAAAAAAATTTCTTTTAAATGATCAGGCTGGTAGAAATATGTATATAATTATACTGTTTAATTAAAAACAGAGCATCTACTCAAACACAAGTATCAATTACAAATAATCTTCAAACAAATAAATTCAAATATGTTGGTTGTTAATTCCATTTTGTTAATCTCCAGAACTTTCCCTAATATATATATATATATATATATTTGTCATAAATGATTCATTTGGACTTTTCAAAAGGTTATCGTCTCCTGAGTTAGAAGATGTTGATAGCTGCAAGAAGAAAAGAGGATAATATATATCAGAGTTGTCTCATCAATAGAACAGTCTGTGTTCAATGATTTATTTCATGGCTTTTTAAAATCTCACAATGAAAAGAAAAGTCAAAATTATAGCTAATCACCTGTCATTGATGCAAAATCAATGGAATTTTTTTTAGAATATTTATTACTCAATGCAAAAAACTCAAAGACTAATTATCATTCATGAATAAGCCGCAGACTTGGAAATTTATCTATAGAAATGAGGAAGCCAATAATAACTAAAGAAAAACATTGTTTTTTCATTTTTTGTAGTTAGTTAAGTGCTATACATAATACATGCTTACACAACCATGTCTCAAAAGAGACATGACTGACTGGGCAGAGGATTTTCCTGCAGGAGGTTGCCATTACTTTCTGAAGTAGACTAGTTGCCAAAAAAGGCTATAGAACCCAATCTGTCCTTTTATTTGACCCATACCTGGAGGAAGAATCACTAGTTTAATACTTTTCCCAAGGTTATTTGCACATAAGTGAATTTAATGGATTCAACTGGAATTTGAACTCAGCTTTCCAATTTCTCATTCCAAGCTGATATCTACTGTACCACAAAAACTTGATAAATAAGACAGAGAATTCTAATCTACCTTTTGTTTTTGGTAGACGAGTTTAGAGATACCCACTTATATTCATTGAAATTATACAGGGTGGACCAAAAATAGGCATAAACTTTACAGGGTTTTTTTTTAGTTTTTATTACATTTACTTATATTTATTACAATTTAATTTGTGTAACACTGTTTAATCTCATAAGTGCTCCAAATGTCCTCCTTCAACCATTCGATATTTTTCAAACCTCTCTAGAATACTGTGGTACACAGTACAACACAAATTCCTCTCCACATCAACATCAGTGCTTCCAAGACTAACTCTATTAATTCATCTACTCTGTAGGAATTTTTTTACATTGGTGTTAAGTTGGGCAAATATGGTAGTCATTCATTGGCACCACATTATTCAATCCAATATTGTGAGACAGATTAACTAAAGCATAATGGAGAGCTGCCTTGTCTTTTTGAAAAAAAAAAAGTTTAGCAAACTTAACTTTCATTCTTAATTGTGGCTCTACCACATCACAAAGCATGTTTAAGTAATTACTACTGTAAAAAATCATGAGATTCAGACATTCAGAGCTTAATACAAGTTAACTTTATTCCCTAAAATCACAAGAGATTCTCTAAATAGTAGCATTTAACCTCCAGACATTTATTTGTACACCGATCTACTGCTTGGGCAACATTGGTCAAAGTGTTCAGTGGGATTGCTGTATATGCAATTTCTTGTTTAAGGGCTGCCGATGTAGTCGATTTTCTGTGATACACAACATTGTTTAGGGTTGCCCCATAATAAACAGTGTTGTTGAAATTTCAAATAAAAAAACTATGAAAAGCCAGTTTTCCTAAAGTGTGTATATATTTTTTGCCATACTTTGCATATATATATATATATATATATATATATATGACTTCCTAGACATAACATTAGACTTAGTATTGAACACTTTCCAACCTTACATGAAAAATAATGCTAACCTAATCTATATAAACCCAAATTCTAATCACCCACCATCCATTATCAAGCATATTCCATTATCAGTGGAGAGCCACATTAACACACACTCCTCCAATACAGAAATATTTAATAAACACAAGGTAATTTACAACAGAATCCTTAAAGAAAGCGGATATCAATCATCCAAAATTAAATTTGTGGAAAAATTTAAGAGCTCAAAAAGCAAAACTAGAAACAAGAAAATCATATGGTATAACCCTTCTTTTAATCAGTCAATTAACTTTTAAAACCAGAGGCATGAAACCACAGTAAACTGCAAGCACATTAAAGAACTAACCTTACAATCATACTACAAATGCCAGAGCTAGGACCCCTTAGAAATGATACACCTTCATAGTACTAACAACACCCTTACACACACCACAAACTGTGATCTAATTTAAAATTTTTAAAAATTAAAAATTTTATAGAAAAAATCAATTTCCTAAATTTAAAATTAAGGTTAAATATACAAAATTAGATTAATTATAAAAACTATGCTTAAATATACACACTAAATTTTACCTATTAGCTTAAATACAAACATACCTATTAACTATTTACCTATTACCTTAAATACAACATTAAATCTTACCTCCTACATTAAATTCTACCTATTACGCACCCATTATCTACTTACCGATTACCTTAAATACTAACATTAAATTTTACCTCTTACATTAAATCTTACTTATTACACACTACAAACTGTGATTTAATTTAAAATTTAATAGAAAAAATCGATTTCCTAAATCCAAAATTAAGGTTAAATATACAAAATTAGATTAATTATAAAAACTGTACTTAAACACAAAAATATTCTATAGTTGTACAAATAAGCAGTAAGTCCAATCCCATTCCCCCACCCCTTACACCTTCCTACTCTGCTCATCTAAGAAATCCAGAGGATAAAGTCTAGTTGCAAGATCATAAAACTTTACATCCTATCTACTAATGCTAAATCTGTCTACAAAATTCCAAGACACTCATTAATCAACTATATTCACTACCCACACCACTTTCTTCAAAATTCAAACAGACAATTCACAAGACTTATTCCCTTATCACTAACCCCCACCAACATTCCACACACAACTGACCAAATATAAGAAAAAAGGCTTTCCATTCCTGTCCACACCACCTGATGAGACATTGTAGTTTCAATGTCAAAACAAATGTATGATTTGTAGTGGATATATAAAAAGTTTGTACATGTTCTAAAATGTAATGTATAACATATATATATATATATATATATATATATATTTTTTTTTTTTAATCATATCACCCCAGGCAAGGCGATAACGCCACTGATGCGCAGGGGGCTATGTAAGGGTAAAAAGAATGGAAAAGAGAAAGCCAGAAACCACATCCTAAACAGGGAACAAGGGATGAGCCTCTTCACCTGTTCAATAGACTTGGGTGGAGTGTGAACCGGGCGATAGTTTAGTCTATCTACTCCAATTGAAAAAAAATTAAAAAAATAAAAAAAGAAATGAGTGAAAAGATTGGAAAAGAGAAAACCGGAAACCGCATCCTAAACAGGAAACAAGGGGTGAGCCTCTTCACCTGTTCAATAGATGTGGGTGGAGCGATAGTTTAGTATATATATACCCCAAGAAGGTGTCGGTACCATCAAAAATGTTATCAACAAAAGCAAATAATACACAACACATTTGAAATTTCATAGAATATTTTGCACATTAAATAGGAACAGAAAAATAAAAGTTTAAATACTTTTTTGAACAAAGAAAAATACTTGTTACTTACTTACTTCAGAGGACTACTACCCATTTTGGACTGTGACCCTACAAATAGACAGCAGGAAAAGAAAGAGATAGTTCTTTTTTAAAGCATGTATTTTTAAAGATGATAAAATAAATTTATTTGTATGTGTGTGCAAAAAACGGAAGTAATAGTGGGGAAAAAAAAGTAAAAAGGGGCAGGTCATTGCTGCTGGAATCCGTCAGATCTGCCAAGTGGGTGACAGAAGCTAAAAGAGAGACAATAAAAGAAATAATAAAAATAATGAAGAAATAGGTCAGATGAAATTACGGCTTTCCAAGACCTCTGTTATGGGGCCATGAATAATGTTAATAGCTAAATAAACTGGTTAAACTTAAGTTAAAAATTAAAATGAGAGACCTAGAAGGAAAAATGATTTAAGAAAGGCAAGTATTATATAATTTAATTGCGCATCTAATAAGATGAAATAAAACAACAATTTTAAGAAACTTTAATTTTAGATTAATTATTATGAAGTTAAATTTAAATCTACGATGGCATTGATACCAAAACAAACTGGTTAAACATAATCTAAGTTAAAAATAAAACAACAGAACTAGAAGAAATATGTATTTAATAAAGCAAAGTTATTATTTTTATTTTATTTTTTTTTAATCATATCACCCCGAGCAAGGTGGTAATGCCACTGAAGCACAGGGGGCTACATAAGAGTGAAAAGAATGGAGAAGAGAAAGCCGGAAACCACATCCTAAGCAGGGAACAAGGGATGAGCCTCTTCACCTGTTCAATAAACGTGGGTGGAGCGTGAACTGGGCGATAGTTTAGTCTATCTACTCCATTTGAGGAAAAAAAAAAAAAAAAGAGTGATAATTTAATTATATGACTAATGAGAAAAAATTAAACAACTATTTTAAGAAATTTTAATTTTAGACTAATTATTAAGAATTTTTACCTAAATTCAAATTCATAACAGCATTTACTTATAAATTATTTTTAAGTTCAAAAGTAAATTTTGCCTAGGATATTTTAATGTTATAATTTTTTCAACTAAACATAAATTGTATCTCTCATAAAAGTTAGTTGACCAAATCTGTTAATCTCTAACTCACCATTAATTGGTTTACCAATATTAAAGAAATACTATAACATTTTTCTTAAATTTGGTATTGTAGATTTCTATTCTTCTATCTCTAAAACCTTTTTAGTTTGCTGTATTAACTTTGCTAAAAAACATGTAGAGATCATTTATAGAGAAATTAAAGATTATTCTTGCAGCTAGAAAGTCGATTCTAACTTTTGACTATTCCACCTATACCAAAGGTACCATAACAGGTTCAATGTCAATTGGGAGCATATGATTCAGCCTAACTTACTGATCTAGTAGGCATTTTTCTCTTAGATATCTTGAGCAGAATTGTAAACCCCAAACTAATTAGCTTATACCATGATAATGGTCTTATGTTCATCCATAATAGCAATGGAACCTCTTGACTACTTTGATCTATAAGAAAATTATTAGAGCTTTTAAATTACT